>CAVNYN010229214.1:0-36201 GCA_963692815.1 Nyctanthes arbor-tristis | reverse complement strand
GCCAGGACTGCCTTCCATTCGGCTGCGGCTAAAGCGGAGAAAGTCTTCACGGACATTAAAAAATCTGATTTTATCCACCATCGAGGTACACTTGCTGTTTATGCCAGTAATCATATTTTCTAATTTCATTTATTTACTATTTTCAGCCTTCTTAAACTCAATTCATCTGTTTCGTTTTCTTTCCTTGTGGGGTTTTATTTGAAAATTGAAGAGGATTTTGATAAACAATCGTCTATTGCATCAAAGCCGGAGTTTACCCAGGACGGCGATGAATCGAAGGTGATCATGTTTTAACGTTTACCTTGATCATGCTCTGCTGTTTGATTATTGAAAATGGAGGATCGAGCTGTGTGGAATTTTTATAGTTTTCTGTCTGGCGTTGGGAAAATCGAGGAGATGAAAATGGATTTAGAGTTTGACTTCTGTATACACGTGAATTCGCGGTAGTCGATTTATAGTTGACTTTGATGTCGACTTGAATTGGTGCCAGCAAAATTTTGGGCTCCATGCTCTCAATTATCATTTATCCATATTTGATAGTTATAATAAAATCAAGATACAATTTCTATTTGGTTTCTTTCCATCATGGTTCTGTTTTATGGTTTTCTTCTGATAGGTGCAATCTTCTTATTGCATTTTGTGCATTGAGCATCAACTCACATTCGCATGATATATGTATGAAATATATATCTATAGACTACCTTCAGCACCTTTTCAATTGCTTCAACTGAAAAATGTCCCGCTTTGCTGTATCACAGTTATATATTGCTCTGAATTAATTATGTACTCTGATGGTGTAGAATGGTCGGGAAGCAGCAAAACATAGGAGCAGACCAGGGCCAATAAAAACAAAGCAGGACTGGCAGGAGAGGTTTAGGAACATAAGAATTGGGAAAAAGGGAGCTGAGGATATTGAGAAGACCGATAATTCTGCCATGGCATACGCAATTTTTGATGAAAATTTATACTTCATGAGCGAGAGAGAAATCTCTGACAAATCCGAGGTATTTCTTTCGATATACATTACTATCCCACAAGCACATGTTTGAATGTACTTTTCCTTTCATTCATATTGGAGAGCAGAGTGAAGCATAACTTTTTGTTCCTTATGAGATAGTCCACTAAAGGAAATCACAAAATGGTATAGTGTAGCCAAATTAAATCTTTTGCCAATCTCTACCTCTTTCAGTATTTAGATGCTGAAAACAATTAGTATGGCATCCTTAACGTGTTGGCGATATGATGCATTAACTTAGCATGTATTATTTCCTAGTTCATCACTTCACCCCCGAGCATGTTTTAAGCCGAGGAATGATATCAAATAAGATTAATTGATTGACATGCAAAGATTTTCATGGCATCATTGTCTATAGATACTCAAGTTTAAACTTTAAAGCATTCATAAATATTCAGCTAATGACAGTGAACTGTTTTAAATTCTTTGAACGCTCTAAATCTTGAATGAACTGCAAAAGATTTTAAACCTTTCACTATTAACCTGAATAACAGAGTTTTTGTCATAATTGCAATTGTTTGGATATCTTATAGAATTCAAGAACCGGAGTTTCCATGGAAGGTTCCAGTGGTATAAATGCTGATATAGTTCCATCATCAGCTGTCGTGAGACAATTGGCTGTAGCAGTCGAGTAAGGTCTTCTAACTGATGTTTGGTACTTCAGTTTTTATTTTGTTTTTATGGTATTTCTATTGCCTAGTTTTCTGGATTGTCTAGATTTACCGATTAGTTTCCTAGTTCGCTGGTTTGTATTCGAAACCAGCTGATTCAAATGTTAACTAGAGGAATTTTTGGGCTGTAAAACTGAAGATCCTAATTATGAAATGATTACTTTAGAAGATAATTCCCTCTATAAGTTGTTGGATTAGTTGATATGTATTTATTTCTAATTTCGTCAAGCTGCATTGAGCTTCTTCCTGAAGAATATTTGGAAGCGGCTGTTGTACTCAGTATTTGTGTGGCACCTTTGCAGTGCTGGATTAGCATACAACTCCATGAAGGACCTCATTTCTTCTTCCAGAAGTGCTTCACCTATCAGAGAGAGAGCTAGCTTAAGCTTCTCGGCAGTTAAGTCCTTAGTATTACGTGAAAAGGAAGACAAGATAGCCAGCGAGTTTGGTGCCGATGAGAGAGTTCTTTCTCTAATCAATTCACTGCTGAGCACAGGTAGATAATCTGGATGCTGTTGTAAAGCATCATTTTTCATTGTCTTATTCTTTTTCGAAATTTTGTTCGTTATTTTATGTTTTGCATTATTCTGTGATGATCTTCATTTCTGGTGTAATACCTGCAAGATATTCGCAGAAGGATCTTTCTCCGGGAGGACTTGCTCTAATCTGGAAGAAGATGCAAATTCTACATCATTACTCAAGGATATTCATGGTGCCCCTGTTGAAAGTTTTGTTGTTAAACTCGCTGAAGCCATTGGTTGCTTAAAAACCTTGCAGAAAATGGCATCATTTTGGTGCAGAGTTGTTGCTGAAGTAAGTGGATTCAATTAACTTAGATTTTAAGATCCACATGCAGAATAGTGATTGCATTTAAGGAAAATATCTGAAAGCAGATGAAATGTGGTGCTAACATTTACTCGTAGGTGTGCTTCCCTTGGTTTGCATGTGTACCAACCCAAATTTCTATTTTTTCAATCTTTGAAGAGGTTTATTTCCTCTTCCAGGAATTATGATGGATCGGTAAATGAAAGACGAGTGTTATAATGCATTAGATGGTGCAGAGACATAAGCGTAGGCCCATTGCCCAGTGGACGGACAATGCAAGGGGTAACTGGACTTGGGACAGGGCATCCACTTTCAGATTATTTTGTCTAGTTTTTTATCCCTGCCTAGGTTGCATGTGACACGGATGTACCAACACGTGGGTTTCATGAAAAAGAAGACACAGACACTTGATTTAATTTCTTTAAATATATATTACAAGGTGGAAATAAGGTTCCTTGGCTTGTCTTATACGTATGTCTGAAGTGCTGGGGTCTGACACGGACAAGCTACCTTAGACACAGTACTGGTGCATTCCAGTATTTTTGCTTCAGGAGTATCTAACCATAGCCTGATCCTTTTCCAACACAAACCCAAAGACCTGGATTTACTCACAGGAGTAGGAGATTAGGGAAGGGTCACTGGATTCTAAATATTAGTTGGTTAATAATTCCACAAAATAAGATCATTTTATTTCCATCTTGAGTTAGAAGCGAATTTACAAAAAACGGTGGAGTTGTGCCCTCATATATAAGAAACTAGCCCTAAATTTCTTTACAATAACGAATGCAATCTGTAAGACGCCTTTTATTCTCATGCATAGAACATGCATTATCTTCTAGACAGATATGAGTATTTTGTGAAAGGATGTCAGTGGCTAAAAACTAAAACTGAAAATTGCTTTTACTAGCCAAAAAAGTACAATGGTTGATATATTGACCTTAGTGCATTACCAACCTTCATTTTTCTTTATGTTCTATGTGATTTATTTCTCCTTATTCTCTAAAGTATGCTGTCAACTAATAAAGTCCTTTCTTGAATCATGTGCTATGCAGCTAAGAAGACGTTGGTCTGAAGGGCAATATATTCCTGGCATTCCACCAGATGAGTTCTCCAAACCTGAATTCGTGTCTTCTATATCAACAATTACAGGTCATCAACTGTTGCATTTCTCGAAAAGTACGACGGTCTGCTGCGGCTGAATCTCTAGAGTCTGTTGAAGGGCAGGCCGGTTCAAATGAGGATCAGTCTTTGGGGTCTGAAGGAAAACTTCCTGTAGCCCCTCATTTATATGCTAAAACACAGTCTGGTGAATATGTTCTTCGATTAGGAGCTGATAAAGAATGTGCCAACTTAACAATGCTGGAAACTGGTGAACCCATATACACACCTGTGATGCAGGTTTGGTGGATAGATAGATTGTATAAATTTTTTAAATTATCTATGGCTCTTCTCCCATGGTTATGGTGTATTTATACATGTAGGAAGTGCCTTTGTTGACAGAAGATATTATCAAAGAAACAGAGGATTTTGTGCTACGAACAGGCAGGTCAGTAAAATAAAACCAGGGATGGTTTCTATGTATTGACATCAGTGTGTAAAGTTTACAAGTTATAAAAAGAATCCTGGCATATGATATTTTAATATTCAGAACTTTTAAATTCTTAAATATATATGCATTATTAATGACTACTTGCTAATATATGGTTTATCAAACGGTTCTCAATGGCAAATAACACGTGGTGATGTTGCTGAAAGTAAAATATGTCTGTTGATTGGAAAGAATAGAAAGAAAAAAACATACTTTACCCATGCGTTGATAGCATATGTATTGAAGTTACATTTACTTTAATGCCTTTTATTTTATAGTTGATGTAAACGATTGCAAATGATACAATGAAACAATGTTCATTGATATGTTATGACTAGTTTACTAGTGAATTTATTCTCATTAACATGTTATGCTTTTCTGAACAGAGTAGTTTTTAGCAGTTTGCTCTTGATGGGACTCTTGAGTTTCTATGGAAATTCGAATAAGGACTGATGGAGGGAGAGAGAAAAAAGGGGAGGGGTTGGGTGGAAATGGAACTTAGAATGCAGTGTCTTGAGGAAGGGTAGAGCTGGTATGATGACTAGGTGATCATGAAATTGAGGAATTACTTTCTAAATGAGATAAGCTGATTTGATGCAAAGGTGATACTTTGGAGTAATAATGTTGCCTTCTTTTTTACCTCTTGGTTTCAGTGCCAATGAAGCTAATAGACGTATTCCTACAACAAACAACACATAACATAATTACGTTTGTCAAACTGATTCTTACTCTGAGATAAATTTTATTGTAAAGACCGACATCAAATCAACCTAGTTAAAATTAAGAAAAACATCAGGTCGACTTGTATGTTATGAGTTGTTTTCTGGCTTTCGACCATCTATGTGAATTATAATGCATTCTGATCCACTCTTTTCTTTCTTGACTGGGCTGATCTTCAAACAGTATTTGGTTGGAAACTTCAACTATGATTTCTTTGCATCCTCCACGTCTTTTATTATTATTATTATTATTTTAAATTTAGACTCTTCGTCATTGTTGGTTTTAATGCTTATTCTACATTAACGACATGGAACAGGATCTTTCAATTGTACTCCACTTTCTTCTTTAAAGGCATTTTATGATTTGAGTTGCTTGTTTATCTTCTCAGTGTTGGTGCAGGATGCTCTCAACTCCTTTCTGACATGCAGGCGTTTAAGGTGAAGTTCGACCATAGAACAGTTAAATTTCATCCTAACTTCTACAAAAAATTTTAAGAGTTAAATACTGGTTTCTGTTCTTACTATTGTCAGGCAGCTAATCCTGGCTGCATACTAGAAGATTTTGTAAGATGGCACTCTCCTCCTGATTGGATGGAGAATGAGACAAACACTGCAGTGAATAAAACTTCTGATGGTGGTGACTCCTCATCCGTAAAAGGGCAACTTAGTAGGCGAATGCAGAAAGAAGGTAATAATTTTAGAAGGTGCTGCTTCCAAATATTAGTTTTCTATTGACTAGTTCTTCATAAATTCAAATTTAAGTGTCCTGAAGTTTAAGTTATACACGATTTTGGGCATTTCATAGAATATATTATCTGTACTAAAAATTGCTGACGAAACATTGCTTAAATCTAAAGATATGTTGACAGGCCCTCATCAAAAACATAGTTTTACTTTCCTTTGGGTTTCGATGTATGCTATTTTTCTGTGCTGATTGAAAAAAATGATAGATCACTGAAGTTCGTTGTTTTTAACAATCAACGAGCGACCTTATTTACTCAGGTTTTCAAATATTTTACAGAATCCAGATGGGATCAGTGAGGTAGACATCATGGTTTTTGTGACTTGTATGATTTAACTTAATATATCATTATCAGATGTGGATTTTTGCCAAGTGGATATGAAGAATGAAAATTTTGTTTCTCAGATATAAGAACATTACGGATAAATTACTTATTGTTGATGCGCAGGCAATTTGTGGCGTGAACTATGGGGAACTGCAAAGCCAGTACGAGCTGCTAGACAGACTCCTCTTTATGATGAGGACCTGGCTGTGTAAGTTCAGGAAAATATCAATATCTGTGTTTGGATTGTGAATAATATTTGCCGTGGTCATATGATCTTTGTAGGGAAGGTATTTTGGACTCACTGGAGGGCATCTCACCTTTTGATCTATTCAAGCAGCTCTTTATTGTTGTCGTAAGTCCTTCCTGTGAAATTTTTGTTGCTCAAATTTCTACATTTCCTAATCTTCTTTCACATTTATCTGTAGCAGAGAAATGAAGGACTTATTCCTATGAACCGATACAACTATTGGATGTATTTTAATTGAACTTATAAAACACGTAAAGATACCTGTATATACAGTTTCCAGAGGCCAATAATCTAAATGCAAATTAACTCAGTCCTATCCTTACATGTAAACATGCCAAAAACATCACTGGATCTTTGTGTTTACTTTCCCTGTCCATTGTATATAGCCTAGGTTGTACGCCTAAGGTTCATGCCCTCTTGGCTGAGTACAAATAATGCAGGAGGTGAGAAAGTATGGCAACTTAAATGGCCCTGTGAGTGCTCAGTGTGAATCATTACAAGATCACATCAATGATATCAAGATTTCAAGAGCTATCATCCTTTAGCAATTGGATACATGATTAAGCTTGTAAAAGACTGTTAGTGCTTAGGTGTTGGATCTACTGACCAATATGCGCTTACATCTTCTTGTGTGGTAAATCTCCTTTACATTTTCACATAGCAGCATGAGCTGCCAACTTAATTAAAAATATTCTATAGCCACAGAGGCACTCTGTTACTGCTATGACCATCATTGGTTTTACAGCCACCAGGAATAGGGGACATTGAAAAACAAGATTGATGCCCTATCATTAGTGATAATTGTATCAGGCTGCAGAACATACAGGGATAACTCTAGAAACTTCATATTCTTAAGTTACTAGGCGTAATTCCTGTAAAAGCAAGTTACTAGGTTGGTAATATTTTTTTAACGTACTCTCATTTCTACTATCATTCTACCACGTTAACCTAGCACTTCCATTGTCATTTTACTTGCCATTGATTTAACTACTACTTAGTTATAACTACACATTTAAAACTCAGCTTATAAATTGTTTCCATATCATGGAATACCAAAGCCACTTTTTCAGCAGGGAATAACTGTTCTGAAATTTCAGGTGGGTGCAGGACTAGTAATTGCTGAAGTCAGCCTCTATGCTGACTCAAATTTGTCAAAACTATTCCATGAGTGCCGGAACTATGTTGTCCAAACTTGTCAGAGGGGTTCTTGGGTTGAGAAGCTGGATGATATAAGCCAGGTAATATTCATGCCCCCCCAACCCCCTCCCCCCCCCCCCAAAAAAAAAAAAAAACAAAAAAATTACCAAAACATATCTTTTTGAACCATGCCGGTGTTATGATCAAGGATGGTGAGGTTCACTTGCGTTTGCAATCTCTTTTAATGTTACATTCATCGTAAACGCAAGAGGTTCAGGTTTTGAGGCTCTGAAATGCTTTTCGCTTTTGGTTGTAGGTGTACGATACAGTGGAGATGATGTTGCTAAATCCGGATGAAGTTATTAAGGTGGCAGCTCAGCCTGAAGAGACTACAACTGCAGGCGACGTAAGAAATCGTTTCAAAAGACTTAGCTTAATCTTTGGAGGCAAAAGTAAACAATCATCAAAAGCTTCCACAAAAGACCCAAAGAATAACGACTCTAACTCAACACGCCAACCATTTTCGGAGAAGCCGCCAAAGCCCAGTGCTTCTCCTGCCGATAAACCTCCTTCTACTTCAGTTGAAAACGACTGGACGCTTGTTTGAAATTTGAATATGAAAATTGTATATTATTATTATTATAATTATTATTATTATTATTATTATTATATAACAAAACTGAGTATACATCCAGAAATCTATCTTCATTTGTTTTATTTTTTAAATTGAAGGAATTAGAAATTAAAAAGGCTGTTTGTAAATTGTAACCGTGGATACGTTGTTGCTGCACTTTGTGGTGACACAACCATTCCACAGGGTTAGCATGTATCTTTTTATAACAGGGAATTAAAGTTTAATGGACCGTTGATTCTCAAACTTGCTATTATTTTCTATGTAGATGCAAGCTAAATATGTACAGAATGAAATTCTCAAATTAGATTGTAAGGTAATTAAAAAGCCGTACACATAACATATGTTGTAGTGCAAATGTTTGGATTGTAAGGTATTTTTAATCCCCCATCATGATTTCAGTGTATTTATCTAAAGAAATTAAAAAATATTATATTCCCACTACAAAATATGTTATGTGTACCACTTTTTTAATTGCATGAAGAGGTCCACAACTTTATTTATAACTACAATTAGCCCTAAAGTTTTTTTTTTTTTTTTTGGTATCCTTTCTGTAATTAGTTTTTAAAAATTAATTTATTGGTTACGTAAATAATACTTTATATCTAAATTATGATAGAGTTGTTTGAAATAAAAAATAAAATTCATAATTCTTATTCGTTATATATTTTGGTTATTTAAAAAAATTAGCATGGATAAATAAGTAATTTGATGTCTAAATAAATAAAATGTTTAAATAAAAATATCTATATAAACAAAATTTACAACTAATGGAAGATCAACGATGAAAATTGAAGGGAAAGAAAAAGTTAAGCATGCAGTTACAATAAAAGGTATATAATGAGGATTTCTAAAATAATTTTGATACAGTGTATCGAACAATAATTGTGGTGTGAATATAATTAGCCTTTTTAGTATTTTGAGAGTACCGTAGACTTAATACCCTGTTTAGCATCTACTAGATCGGAAGAGCATACTCTAAACTGTGCAGAAGGTTTGTAACAGAACTTTTCATTGCGTGTGATGTGTATGGATGTACACTCTATACGTATTTAAAATACATGTAGCGTGCATGAAAAAACATAGCTTGCATTTACACAGAGGCGGAGCGAAAAGGGGGGGCATGGAGGGCTCGATCGCCCCTGCAACATTAGTCGCTGGACCCGTGGTCACCCCTGCAACAATTTCTAACGCTAAAAATATTTCCCTAAAAATTGCAACCGTAAAAGCTTTGCTTGAGAAGGAATCATCCGATTTTAGAATCAGGGAAGAAAAAGAAGGGGGAGAGAAAGATGCTGCAGTGAACTTTGATCAATGGAGCTTTTTGGCTGGAGATGCAGAGGACGAAGATATAGGGGAAAACGGTTTCACACGCATTCCAGTAAATTTTTGGCTTATGGACTAGTATGTGGACTATGGTATATAACTTTGACTTTTCTAGTCTAAAAAGTCCAATCAGCTTTCTTTTCTCTTATTTTCTTTTCTTTAAGTTAATTTAGTTATGTCATGTCGGATAAAGATATTAGTAGTTAACGGGTTACACAATGGTTTATAACCCACTGGTAAAATTACTTTCATCCCCTTTACATGATTTTTTCATCTTTTTTATGGCTTTGATACCATTTCGTGGTTGCCCTTGAAAACTCAAAGGCGGAATAAGTAAAAGGGACAACCTTATGCAATTACTCATGATCAAATCTCAGCCTATACTACTGATAATGATATTTCTTATCGTTATATGCTCTGATCATATAATCTATTTCTTCAGTGAGTTGAGTAATTCTTTGGCTCACTATGGTTTTAGCTACATACAATCATGTAGATTTTTTCCGATCACCCAAAGTCTTCTGAGGACTTGGTCGATTTCCTCGATCTTTTGATCAAGTTGTGGAAGGTCCATATGATAATATGAGTTAAGTAGAGTAGAGTCACAATGAGTCTGCTCTAGAAGTCTTCCTAGATTAGGTTGATTGATTAGGTTCTGGCGTCTAACTGGATTATCAGAAACTAATTCATTTATCAAATCTTGAAGACTATATGAGTTATTATTAGGCAAGTTCATAGTTGCTCAATCAAATTTATTTAGTTAATTGCTCAGTAGATCTGAGATATAACCTTGTAGTTTGATAGTTGTTACTATCAATTATTGGAAGTAAATCGGAATTTACTTTGTTCAAATGCATAACTTCTAGCATGATTAATAAGTATCAAATACTTAAGTGTTTTCTTAACAGTTTTTGTAGAGTAGAAATCCAACGTGCTAAGTCACAAGATGCACATTAAACAACTGGAATTTAGGAAATTATAACTTTATACTTTCTTCTTGTTGTATAGGATATCTTCCTTGTTGGGTCTATTATGCTTCCTATTGATGCTTTTTTAGACAGATCCCCTAGTTGTGCCTCACAACTGCATCCTGATGTCTACTTGCAATCAATTCCTTCACACGACCTTCTGTCAACTATGGAACAACGCCAAGACGATGTACAGAGTGTTGATCAGTACACATGGATTTGGATGTTAATCTTTAAAAGCATGGTTTAGGAAATAGACTTTTATTAATGAAGAAAGAATAAGGATTATAACTTCCTTATCCGTTAATTTACATCACAGTTGGGTTGTAGTCCTTAATTTCTACAAGAAAGCCTCAAGCTTTCATTGTTTTGGAAAGTATAAGAAATTCTTAGGGAAACTTAGAGGTAGGTTGATTTCGAATTGCCTTCTTTCAGGAGTAGTGCTCATTTTAAAGATGTAAGGGCATCTACTTTACATAATGGAGGGCCATAGTGTTACATTACTTTAACACGGCTTTTGCTAGTGGAGAGGTCCTCATGAATTATTTTGTCTTGGTTAGCAAGCATTATTGGGGTGTCGGCACCATAATTTCCTGCCACTTGTTGGTATAATGACATCACTGCATACGTCATTCAGAGTCTGAGCCATCTCAGCTTGTTTTGATGGAGACTCTTCAACTTTTGCTTTTGCTTTCTTGCAGTGTCCACATGCATGGTCTGTCCCAAGCACATTTCTGAATGTACTGCACATTTGTCCTTTTTCAAGGGCTGGAGCGTTCCGTTCATCAAGGTAAAATGACTTTTCAAAAAGTGCAATTTTCTTTGCATCTTTTGCATCCAGATGATCTCTGCTTAAGGATGTCATTAAGATAAACTTTGATGAATGGTTTACCTTAATCTTGGAGTTTGCCTTAATCCCTCTAACTTTGTGTAAGAAGGACCTGAGTGACTTTGATCTCCATACTTGTAGAACTTCTCCTATTATCTGGATTGGTTCCTTGACAACTGGTGCTGCTAAAACTTTCTCTTGCGAGGCTACCCCAATTTCGACTTAGTGATAACCTTTGTAAATATCATCTTCTTTCTAGAAAGGAATGGTGCTAGTTATTGACAAGAAATTTTTTTTTTCATTGGTTTTGAAAACCTTAGCTTTCCATTTGAAAACTGATTTCACAAATGATAGATTTAATGCCGAGATTTCTTTGGCATCTTGGCTGAGATATATGAACTTGACTAAACCATAATTAAATGATTCAGCAACAAGTTTTGGTGCTGCTCCTTGGAAAAAGATAAATTTTCCATATTCTTCAGGTACCTGCAAACGGGTACTTAGTTGTAGCATCTCCTATTGCTCTGGCTTTTGCCTCGAGATTAGCAAAGTTGGAGAATGGAGCTTTGATCACTGAACTTTCTTTCTCAATGATTTATTCCTTTTCGGGCTTGAAGTTAACCAGCCTGCTGGTAGATGTGCATGGTCTTTAAGAACATCTTCATAGCTCCTTCTTAACCTCTATTGTGCTTCGATCATTCCTTGAATCTTAGGTGATCTGATGGCTTGTGTTCTAGTTGCTTCTCTGGGTTTAAATCCCGTGGGAAAAAGTGGGAACAATAATGGATCAGTAATGTGCTGGACGGGCTTTGGGCTTGTCTAGTGGCCTTTCTCTGTTCAGTATTGGTTGTATTCCTTTTGGGCCTCTTCAAATGTTTTGAAGGACTTGTTTTGGAATAGAAGTCTTTTAACTTTGGGCTCTACTATTTTTCATTCTTTGTAGTATCCTTGATCTGGTCCATCAAAGATTATATAGACTTTTTTGTAACCTGTAGATAGATCAAATGAAACTAATGGGTTAGTTGTTTGGACAGGTGATGAGTCCAACGTATCCGTGTGACTGGTTTTGACTTTAGGCTGTTGTGGCCTAAATTCTTATTCATGAGTCTTTTGCTTTTGGGCTTTAGGCTCATTTTGAAGGATAATACCCTTCTTAGTATCAAGCTTTGTGGGTTTTCCACAGCTTACATCTCTTTCCCATTTCCTGGGTTTAAGATATTTTATTGCTTAGCATTTTCATCTGTTGATGTTGTTCCAGAACTTTCAGTTGATATTGAGGATTTTGATTCCTCCCCTCTTGAATTTAACAGAGCTTTTTACTGCTTGTAGAAATCAAGCTTTGTAGTTATGAATGATAATTCCATCATTTTTTCTTAGATTTGAAATTCCAAGTTCTGGATTTAGCATCCAGTTCTTCCATGGGCAGAAGTTTTACCTATAAGAAATAATAGATAATTCTCTAGTTAAAGAGTCTACTAAATAATTCTTTTTTCCTTCAATAGTTTCAATATCAAAGGTGTAATAACTAAATATATTCATAAGCAACATTTAACCCTAAATACTTAATCTTTGTTTTGAATAGTTCTGCTTTCATCTTAGAAAGAACTATCCTAGTTTGTTTTGCAGTTTGCAATACCGGCAACACATGCTTTTCATGGTCATTTTCATTATCTAAAAATACCAGAATATCATCTATGTAAACACAACAATATTCTCATAGTTCCCTGAGAATGTTATTCATATGCCTTTGAAAGATTCCAAGAGCTTGCTTTAAGCCACATGGAACAACTTTCCATTGATAGTGTCCTTGTGGACAACTGAAGGCAATAATTGGTCTAGATTCTTCGTCAAGTATTACTTGCTAGAATCCAGATTTACAATCAAAAGAAGAAAATACCTATTTTCCTCTTATGAGGGCTAAAAGGCTTGCCATATTTGGGATTGTATAGGCGTCATCTCTAGTGGCAGAGTTGACTACTCTGTAGTCAACAACCATTCTAGGCTTATCTATTCTTTTCTCCGTTTCTTTTCTTACCATGAATGCTGGTGAAGAAAAACAAGATATGGAAGGTTCAATTACTCCCATTTCCAATAATTCTTTGATTGTTCTGCAAATTCTTTTCTATCATGTAAGGAATAGCATATTGCGCGCAGTTGATCTTAACTTCCATTTGAAGTCTTCTTTGAGTTCAATTTTTGTTGTCATTTCTTCTTTGTTCTTGATTGGATCAAGTGGGTTTTTTGAACAGCATTCTTCAAGTGTTTTTAAGATTTGCTCTCGGAGAGAATTAATCTTAAATCCTTATTCTTCTTCTTGGATAATGTTGAGCATCATGTTTGGTACACTATTTTTTTCCTTTGATAACCAAAGGTTTTTCTTTACCTCTGATCGTGTATATCTCAATGAATTTGTTCTGGAGATGATTGAATCTTACAGCATAGAGCTGTTTTTTAATTTAGATTTGATTTCCTTGTATACCAAAACTGATCTCATCTATATCATGCATAAATCTCTTATACAGCAAATAGAAATTGTTGCCAAAAATAAGATCTATTCCAGTTTCACTTTGATAAATAGATGAAACCTTGAAGTAATAAGACTTGTAGGTTAAGTCCTTTATTTTGATATCCATATTTTCAACAATTTTGTTAACTTTTACAGATGACTGGTCTGTAATTTTAACACTAATTGTTTTATACCCAATGTTCTTTAGGTATAATCTATTTTGATACTATACACATATTTGCTAATGTATCAACAAAAGCGTTAATAGTATATTTGTGATAACCATCAAAGTTCAATTTACATGCAATATAAATTGAATTTGGATTAGTGATATTACCGTTCATTCTGTTACCTGGTTTGAAAATATTCATCTTTTGATTTTGATGAAAATTCTTCCACAGATACTTCTGTGAGATAATACAAACTTTCTTGATCGCTGGGATCTTCAACTGGATAGAATCCATGTTGATCAAATTTTTCAAAGAGATTAACCTTTTGATAATTTTCTCTTCTGGCTGCGCACTCGTTTGCATAGTGTCTTTTTTCACTGCAAATCCAACATCTACAATTCTTCTTTTTTTTGGGGCAGTTTTTTGCTTTTTCGTTTGAAGGTTTTTTAGCCTTCTTCCCCCCTTTCTTTTTAAAGTATTTTCCTTTAGAAAAATATTTCTTTTTGTAGGGTTTCTTATATTTTTTAAAGACATACCTTCTTTTCTTCATAGACTGTTTTCTAGGTTTTCTGGTTGGAGGGTAGTATCCACATGCTTATGCAATGTCTTCCATAGATGGTTCACAACTAAACTTGTTTTAAGCTTTATTCGTGCCATTTATTTCATTTGCATGTGTATATAAACACTTCTGCAATTTTCTTTCATATAGTTTTTTACTGTAGTGACAGCCAAATCTATAGATCCTTTAGCAGTAAGATGAAGTTTTTCTCCTGCTTGAAGCTTCACAGCTTTATTGAATCTTTTTAGTACTTCACAATTATGTGGTAGTGGAAGTTTTATTAAAAACTTCATGACATATTCTGGAAATTCATTAAAGATTACCCAAGTAGGACTAACCATTTCTGGTATTCACATTGGTAACGATCAAATTCGTCTAAATCACAACTTTGGATTAAACCTTCTCAGTAGTAAGAAGTGACTTGTAGGCTGTGTAAGTCTATCCAGTGAACATTTGAAAGATTTTTTCAACAATATTGTTAATGAATCCAGTAAGGTTGGGTTGGTCGTTATTAGCTACTGAGGCTTCAAGCCAAAGTGCAATAATTTACTCATTTGTTAGGATTTCTAAGAAATTCCTAACATTTCCTCTAGCACTTGCCTTGATATAATTCCAAACTGAGACTTCCTCTTTTGTCAGCTGGGGATTACCAATCATGGCCATTACTAGATTGCAAAAACTACTACAAAAAAGCATAATAGGTGTCGGTTGTAATGATGAGTAGGCATCGGTTGTGACATAGACGTCTATGCAGGAAATGCCCATTTTCAAAGTATACGCGTCGGTTGCTAGCCGACGTCTAAAGTTAACAATAGGCGTCAGTTGTTAATGTACAACTGACGCCTAAAGTCTACTTAAAAAATTTTTTTAAAATCAAATAAAGAATAGGCGTCGGTTGTTAATGTACAACATACGCCTAAAGTCTACTTCAAAAAAAATCTAAATCAAATAAAGAATAGGCGTCGGTTGTTACTGTACAACATACGCCTATTATTAACTTTGGGCATTGGTTGTAAAGTAACAACCGACGTCTATTCGACCTTTTTCTTTTTTCTTTTAAGTCGTAGAATCTCAACAAGAATAATAAACACACTTATTCAGTGTTCTAATAATTTTATTCGTGCAATAAATAAAATGCGTAAAAAAATAGAAAATGCTCAACAAGCTTAATTCAACTTAAAAAACACGAAATAATGGCTCTAAAGAAAACATATTTGGCATCTAAATGAAATACTTCTAAAACTTTACATATCTAATTCATCTTCAGACGAAGCTAAACTTAAATCTAATGACAAAAATTTTCACAATAATTCCCCCATTTCTAGCTTGTTTCTCCAACTTGAAATTCTCATGGTAGTGATCTAGACGGACAAATCAGCCACATGTTGATTTCATTGCTGGGATTCTCCTCACCGCCGGTACGCTTTTCCTCATCGGTCGAGTAGAATGAAAGTTTTGAGTGGGGCTTTCATTTTTATAGAACTAAATGAGGAGGAAGAAGATGTAGTAGTTTCCATGGAGAAAACATGAAGAGAGTTGACGGTTTTGAGAGATGAAGAGCCAGCCATATATTTTTTCTCTGGTTCAGAATTTATAACGCGTCTTGTAAAAGAGGAGATTTTTACAAAAATGCACCACTATAGGCATCAGTTCTTATAGAAGAACCGACGCCATATCCTAAAAAATTTAAAAATTTTGCACTATTCACAAAAAAAATTAAAAAAAATTTTGGCCACTATAGGCGTCGATTCCTCTATAGGACATTTGAAATTTAGACACTATAGGCATCGGTTCCTCCATAGGAACCGACGCATGTAGTGGAAAATTTAACTTTTTGAATTTTTTTTTTCAAATTATTTGAAATCTAAAGTTGAAACTATAGACGTCGGTTTCTATGAAAGAACTGACGCCTATAGCGTTTAAATTTCAAATTTGAAATTTTCAAATTTTTAGGCATCAGTTCCTCAATGAACCGACGCCTATTGTTTAGCGAGTGCCATAGACATTGGTTTCCTTGAGGAACCGATGCCTATTGTTTAGCCGATATTTTCAAAAATGCCACCGCCTTGTCTTTGCGCGTCACTTTTTGAATAAACCGATGCGTATGCCCTTTTTTTGGGTCTATTCTGTTGTAGTGTAAACCATTTTTTGATTACTTTACTGGCATCAGTAATACAATCGAGGTCTAGAATTTGTGATGCGTGTCCTACAGTTTTAAGAATAAAACTTAAAGGACCATTTTCTCCTAAATTTGTTACTTGAGTACCTCTAGTTGGTCTAAGGGGTATAATTTCCAACAATTCTTTTTCCTTCCATCTCATTTGAGTAAGATGGTTCCTTCTGTGATTCAGTTTTGATCTTTGAATCACTTATGACAATTCCCGTGGATTGTCTTACTATGAGCCTTTGTAGGATTGTTACTTCAATATCTTGCTCAGATTCTTCTGAATTTATCTCTTTAGATTCTTCTTCTTCAGGTTTATCCTATTTGAGAGTGAAAATTTGTTCTTCTTGGGTTTCAAGAACAGTAAGTTGTTTACAATAAGATGTAATTCGTTCTAATTCTTCATCTTCAAAAGATAAAAGAATATTTAATGTACTGAGGTCATTACCATTCTGATAATCTTTCTTAATTTTTCTTCTGAGAAACTTCATTTAGGGTATTTAAGTATACATGTAAGTACTCCAAAGTTTCAAGTTCCTGGTTCAAACTGTCCAAAAATGTCTCATTCTTGGTGGAAGGGTGACATCCGTAGTAGCTTGAGGTTGTAAGACTGGATGCCTATGTAACGACCTGGCTATGACTTACCTGCTTTGATACCACTTACCTGCTTTGATACCACTTGTAACATCCCGGCCGTGAGATGCTCTTTCTCGCTTCTACTTGCAAGGGTTTAGCTGTGGTGATTATTAATGTATATTATTTCTCATTTTAGAATTGTCAAAGTTTATGGCTTAACTCATTTTATATTTACAATTTAAGTCCATATTAAATCTACGTCATAGAGTTTTAGTGTTCATCCAAGAGTTAGCAAAGGTCCTGTATAGGTTCTGTTTTAATGTCCATTATTGTCCATCATCCAACATCAACGGTTAGCAGCGATGATGCGGCCATTCTCTATAGATTTTGACTCGATAACTTTGGTATGTAGACACCTGTGTCTGAGGTTTCCCGAGAGCTCGATTCACATAGTTTCCAAGGATCTAAAATTTGGAAAACATGGAAAAGAATAAATATAGAATATTCAGTGAGAAATCTTTACATATGCAAGTTTTCTTTTTAAAAACATGAGGTTGGGCCCATATTATATTATAGACCTGTCTTACCGCGAGCACTTAATATAACTGGTTCGATTATAACATAACATGAGGTTTGATCATAGGTCACCTAGGTGCCTCACAAAACCATAACTGATTCTGAAGGTTTGATTATCAACTACCTTGGTAGCCTCTCACAACCCAAACTGAAGTGCCTTGGCACTAAACATTTCATGTACCGAACATAATTATGTTATGAAACTGATGGGAAAGTCTAGATATAATTCATTTTTTTGAAAAAGCATTTGTACTTTAATTGTTATGCATAACATGAACTAAATAACATAGCTTATTTCACATAGCATAACTTATCTCATCATATGTTTGATTATGAATAATACTTAATATTAGAGAACATCATCATGATCACAAGAACATGTAACACATGGCCATTTCCTAAACATTTCATGTAAGTATATTCATAAACACATAATAAATAGGGTGTAAAGAACACTTACATTGAATCCCTAATTGGAATTACTACATTTTTCTTCCCTTACTTCTTCGTTCTTTAGCACATCATGTCTTCAAATTTTCCCTCGTCTTCTTAAATTGAAATGTGTACCAACATGATATATTACTTATTTAGAATTGTATATTATTTTCCCTTATATGTGAATAATGCACACCATTATAGAATTCTCTTGTGTGTAAAATATGTAGTTGGGTAGTTAAGGGGCCAAAGTAAACTATAGGCCAAAGTAGAAAGGCCAAGAATTTATTTCTAGAAGTGGAGAGAGAGAGAGAGAGAGAGAGAGAGAGAGAGAGAGAGAGAGAGAGAGAAAAGAGTGTAGTGTTGGTGTAAATACATTGCAAAATCAACTCCTATTTATAGGAGTTGATATCCTATGCATTGTTGACACAACAATGCATAGGTTTCCAACTTTAACCAAATTAAGCCTTACACGTTCTCTCCCCTCTTCACCCCACATGATGGCCCACCACATGGGAACAATTGTTGTTTTCTCTTTTTTTTTTTGTCGAGTCATAATTCGACCTAATTTTGAAATGTCAAATGATGTCCAATTAGAGAGTTCTTAGTGTCCTTGCAAAGCTTTTAGAGAGTACCTTATCATAACATCTTGAAAACTCTAAAATCAATAATAATAAGAAAAGTGAGGACATTCTAAAACGAACGACTAAAGTCGTCTATTATAAATATTAACATTTTTGCATTTACTTTTTCTCTTTTCATCACTTAATCATTAAAATAATTTGCTATTTTTACTCAACAATAAAAAGAGTCATAATGCAAGCAGGTGAATTTTGCGGGTCGTTATAGCCTACCTGCAATTTCTTGTTTGATGGTAGCAGTAATAACTACTGTTATCCTTTCCATTGCAATATTAAGATCTGGTGTGATAGATCTTATTTCATGTCTCATGGAATTGAGATCCGTTCTGAGTTGAGCAACTTGTTCTTTTAGTCCTCTGATTTCTTCATAAATATCAATAATTTCATAGGTTATTCTTTTGTCTGCTTGTGTTACGGCATTGTTATGGTTATTATGAATAACACAGCTAACAAGATAGCTAACAGAGAAAGGTACATTGTTAGATTTAACAAGATCTGTTCTACAATAATCATGAACAAATGATAATATGCCATCAAAATCTGTGTTATGAAGTGAGACGGAAATTTTTGGATGCATGGTAAACTGAAGTTTACTACAAGTCAAATTTCCTTGAATCACACCCAAGCATCCTTCTGTAGGATCTTGAATACGATTGTCAACTATAGTCATCTTGATCGGTTGATCTAAATAGGCTGATAGTGTGCTTTTAAGCTTAACTTTAACAGTTTCAATAGTTACCTAACATAGGTTTTTTTTCTATTTGAGAAATATATTTTTTGTTTTATCTGCCTGATGTCTTCTTTGTCAAGCAAACAAATACTTATTCTGCTATATGCATGCTGGACATATAAAGCAAACTCTTTATTAGATATGCCATAATAAATATTTCTTTGTCTTTGAAATGCTTTTGAAAGAAAATTTCTTTGAAAGCTTCTCCGGGTTTTAATGAGAAATCTTTTTCAAGATTTTTTTGTAATTTTTTTCAGCACATCTCCTGAAAAATTAACTTTTGATTCTTTGAATTCTTCAAACTCTTCCTGAGAGGTTTGTATTTCCATGATGTCTTAAAACATAATACATAATGAAATCATGTATATATTTTTCCTTTGTTGTTCTAAGTTCTGTGCGCGTTCGATAATACCTTGGACAACTCTTGGACTAACTCCAGAAAATACAGATTGTCGGTACTGTTCTTGGTACCAAACAATCCTTTGACTATGCCATCCTATATGGTCAGTAATGATGATATAGTATGCATATATGTATGCAAGTGGTAAATTTTCCACTTGTTGTAAAGTTTCGTAAAGGTTTTCTGTCATAACTTTGAGATTGTTATGAAACTTTGTTTATATTCCAAAGAGGGGTAATTTTGTCAAAAGACATGGTGTGTGTAAAACTTTTTGTAAAAGTTTATGTACAAATATCTTTTTCCATGTCATGTGTTGGGTTCTTTTGGCAAAAAGAAAAAATATAGTTTCTATATATTATAGATTTTTTTATGTGTTTATAAATTTATGCATATTTGCACTGTTTAAATACATATTGTACTTGTATTTATATGTGTGTGTAAATTTAAAAAACGATTCTTAAATTTAAAAAACGATTCTTCATAGCTGAATATACTTTGAACTAAAATAGTAAGTTTTACTTGAAATTTCTCAAATTAAAAAAAAAAAATCAAACATTTTCTTTTAAAATTAGTAATAACTTGACATATTATGATATATATATATATATATATATTAAAAGAATTAGCATTTTATATATAGATACACTAATCCTTCAAATTATTTATATACGGTCAAGACTCATCATATGATATTAGTCTACTCAAAATATAATTAGTCCACTTTCATTTTCTCTATTTAAGATGTAACTATTAGTATCCTTAATTAATAATATATGTTAATTCACTTGACCTAATTGAATGATTGATTTAATATCAAAATTTTTATTTTTACATTTAAGCCCATAGTTCTCGGATTTCAATTTGAGTTCTAAGTGCCAAATTTACAAACGGTCTAAATAATAACAAGTGAAACTTATATCTTGATATATAAAGTTGAAGTGTCAATATTATTTATCTTTTTATGCATTTCAAGTTAGTTAAAAGTTTAACATTTTATACTGTAATTAACAAAAATATCCTAGTTTGAGTAAGTTAATCTATGAATACTTTTTCTTCTTACATAAAATTTTGAAAACTTTTTTCAGACTCAAGAGCTAATATCCATCCCTATTTTTACATTTACTCAACAAGTTGAAAAAAATAGATATACTATATATAGTTTTTTTCCCGATTAAGTATTAAAGACAATCCTCTACCATGCTAAGCTATAGAAAAAAAGTCCATCATAATGCCAGAAAAATAGTCGGCAGTCACCCCCACAAGCTTAAACTTCTGGCTACGCCATTACATTTATATACGCTATATATATAAGGGTGGGAAGTTTTGTTAAAAAACCTCCGAGAGGTTTTTGAAACTTTGTCCAACTTGTTCAATTAAAGTAGTACACGATATGTTCTTCATCTTTATTTGACTTTAGAACCAGGAACTCATAAATGCCAAGTTCTATAAGAATACATAATGATCACTTATATCATTCAATTGCTTTTCCACTGCGCTTTGTACCAATTATGATCTGAAATAATTTTATGCCATGCGTAATAACAAAACTAACGTGTGTTAAAAACCAAAGTGAAAAATTAATTCCCTATGTTTATAAATCAATGATTTTAGTATTTTATTACATTAAACATAGTTAAACATAGTTTTCCATATATAGCAGAACTGGTTGCAGGAGGCATTGACGAATCTAATCATGAATCAATGAAATTACATATAAAAAATTTTCATTCAATCAAGCCTAGCTAGTTACATTAATTGTCACATAGGCTTTCTTCTCTACAATATTCTCATTTGACTTTGAAAATTTGTTTTCTTTCACAGCCATGTATGTATTTCTTATCCATTTATGATTAAAATATTATGATTATTATCATCAAACATCTCATAATTAATTAATAAAATTACTCAGTTCATAATAATCTTACATATTTCACTTGATTTAACTATCACTAAATTACAATTTACAACTACATATTTCAAGTACCGATCTACACTTACATATGGAATTAATTGTCATATATATATATATATATATATATAATATTCCCGTAAAAAATAATGAGAATCAAACCCCTATTGTGGCATGTGGACTCGATCATATTATAACTTCTAACTAAACTTTGACATTTCTAATTAAATAGCTATAGAGAGAGAGAGAGATGCATGTGGACCGTACGTATTATCGAGCAGAAAATGATATATGAAACCCTAGAAATTAAAGTCAGCTCTACTGCGAGAGAAAGGGGTTTCTTTTCAAAAGAACAGTTAGCTGCATTAAACACATGGATGAGGAGATAGGATCATTAAATTATCAAAGACCCTACCTCTCAACGCTCCACTCAATTATTTCCCGCACCTTTATCCCACTATATATATAATCCCCATTTTGCCTCCTAAACCCTCACATTAATTCAATCATCAATACATATAATCATTTGAGATGAAGAGTTCAAAATTCCTTCTCCCGCTTCTTCTTCTTCTTGGTCTTCTTCTCTGCACTGCCACTGCGAGGAAACTTGCTGGCTCGGATGGTTCTCTCAATGATGAGAAGAACTTGTTTCATCATGGTGGGCATGGTGGAGGAGGCGGTCTAGGGGGTGGTGGTGGTGGAGGGTTAGGTGGAGGTGCTGGTGCTGGTGGTGGAGCTGGCTTTGGTGGGGGTGCTGGTGGTGGTGCGGGAGGTGGACTTGGTGGAGGTGGTGGTGGAGGGTTTGGTGGAGGTGGTGGAGGAGGTCTAGGGGGTGGTTCTGGCTCTGGAGGAGGAGCTGGTGGTGGATTCGGAGGCGGCATTGGAGGAGGTGGTGGTTTTGGTGGCGGAGGCGGTGGCGGTGGTGGAGGTGGATTGGGTGGAGGAGCAGGTGGTGGATTTGGTGGAGGAGCTGGTGGTGGAATTGGAGGTGGTGGATTTCCTTGATCAATTTCCACGGCTGATCAATAAGAGGCAGTTTCAACTTTAACCTCATTACTATTATTTCCACGCATCTTTCCATTTCTATTTCATATTTCCTTGTGATGAATTTCATGGCTCAATAAAAGAGAAAAAAAGGGGAAACAATTTCGTGTATTGAGAGCCGTTTACCTATATTATTGTATTTGATTTGTACGCAAATTAAGGTGTTCAGTGTAATGTAATATTCCTCACTGGGTTGATTAATTCATGAACCTTGTCTTTTCTTTAATTTTATCATCACGCATGCATTATAGTAATCCATGCAAGGTTTTACTAAGATAAATCACCAATATATACTACTTCCGTCCCATAAAAATAGGCTTATATCAATTCATCTCGTGAATTAAGAAATTGGAATTAATATGATTGGAAATACAAAATTTACACTTAATTCCCTAATATACCCTTATTCATAATTCAATTTAATACACTACAATTTTTCTGGTAGTTGAGTTAAGGGTATATTTGAAAAAGAAATTAATTGTTCAACTTTGTTTATATAAGTGGACTATAATGTTGGACAAATAAAAGTAGAAATTGGGCCTAATTTTATGGGAGGGCGGTAGTATAAAAGAAAATTAATCCCATTTTTGAATATATGCATGCATGACGATGCATATTGTGGGGCGAAAAAGATTTGTTTTGGAATATCAACATTGATCGACTCTATGTTTCAAAAAAAAAACATTGATCTACTCTAAAAATGTACTTGCATGTTATATTTGCAAAGCGCATACTCACTTATATATAATTAAACTTGGAGACTAGTGTGCTTAATAAGTACTTCAACGTGATCAAAATCTTCGTTTGGTTTTACAACGTGTTTCATCCGATATAAAAAAGTTACAAATTTTGTAAAAGGTAACAAGAGGCGGTACAATTCTATACGTGGGAAAGCAAAAATGAACTTTTATTTATTATTTTACATGCATTTATGGATCTTGGTCGTTGTCCTATTCTCTTAATTATTGCTTGAGAATATAAGCACTATATATGCAATCAATTTTCCAGTAAAGGAAACGCGTCTAGATAATTAATTCAAGTTAGTTATCCATTCTTCCAATTTCAAATTTGAATATTTTCTTGACAATTTGGGATGAGACTAGCTTTAAATGTAGGGGCAATTTGAAAAAATATATACCAAAGCGATGTTGAAATTATATATATATATATATATATATAGATGGCTATTTTTTTTTTTTAAATCGTGAAAATATCAACGTTTTACTGCCCAAAAGTCTATGCATGCCATTTGGGAAGTTTTTTCTTTTCTTTTCTTTTCTTTCCCTTTCTTCTTCTTCTTCATTTTCTTTTTCGGGTTCCCCCGGGGTTGGGGGTGGGGGTGTTAACACTTAACATGGTGACGGAGGGAAGTGGCGCTTCAAGGGGATGGTGTAGTGGTTGTTACTATTAGAAATGAGGTTTTTTAGTGACGTATATAGACTATTGAGTTGGTTTGTCGCGGACTATATGTTGTTAGGACATTTTGGTCAAGAAAAGTGAAAATCTTGCTATTTTATTATTTGTAAAATTACAGACTGTTAAAACTTAGAAAGAACAGTACTATTATTCTTAATGAAAAAGGTAATTTCCATGTGTTACAGATTCACTCTGTCACTCTGTCTCAATAATATGGTCTTGGTTATATTTCCACAAGTATTAAGAAAAGTTACTAGAAAAGCAAATTCTACAAATGATTTTTTAATACTCTCTTTGTCCCATAAAAATAGGTCCATATCAATTTTTAGCTAGATTAAAAAATGTGAATTAATGTGGTTAGAAATACAAAATTTACAATTAGTTCTCTAATATACCCTTATTCAATATTGAATCACTCTTATATTTATCAACATAGTCATTAAATGGACTAAGGACATATTTGAAAACGAAATTAATTATTCACTCTCGTTTATATAAATGGACTATAATCTGGGACAAATAAAAATAGAAGTTGAGCCTATTTTTATGGGACGGAGGGAGTATATCCTTATTTAATGAAAATAATAGTTTTTACTAAATATATTAAATTAAGTTATTTTGGTAAACGACCCACAAAAAAAATAATAATAATAACTCGAAACAAGACTATGTATATTTGGGACAACTAAAAAAAACTACACATTTGGATGAAGAGGGTATAATAAATTGTAATTGTAATTATGTTGGTCATATGGTCAATATCTTATAAAATCAAAGACAACTAAAAAAGATACGAAGCCAATTGTGAGATCCACTTCCAACGTTGACTAAATTAAATAAACAAAAACATGCCTATAAGTGAGTGCATTAAGTGTGCCTAATACTAGTTAACACTAGAATAACAACTGTATTCCTCTGACAATTTTTCTTTAACACAACAAATTTTGTAACTTCGCTAGAAGTTCTCATTTGCATTTATAATCACAACCTTTTTTCCGTTTTATTTTTAACCTTATCCTTGGATAATAGGATGTTATTAGCATTTGAGCATGCCTATTATCAAGCATCAAAATATTTATTTACTCTTTAACATTCTTAAATAAGCCAAAATCCACCCAACTGAAGAGCTCAAAATTTTCCTTATAATTAGAGAATAAGTAGTTATTATTTTTTTTTAATTTTTGACCCGAGAGAATAAGTAGTTAGTCACATCGATTATAAGCATGCAAAGAGAATCGAAAAAACATAAAGGCAATAATAATAAACTAAAACGAAGGTTTAACGCAATTAAACTTTTTTGTGCAATTAGTATACCAGTTAAAATTTGTAGGCTAATGTATTCAGCTTCAGATGATTGGTTATCTACCAAGTTAAAATATTGAACTTTAAAAATGCTAACATAAAATTGTTCTCATTTTCATTTTATCACAAGTCTCGCTAATTATTTGACTTGACAACTAACTAATTCAAAAGACTCATTGAACATCCAGAATTCATTTACCTTATTATAATTTAAACCAATTGATTTATAATTGGTTTCGAAACGGACCTTTACTCATGATAAGAAGTCATGGTAATTTGAAGCAAAAAGCAAGGGCACAGAGTTTCGGTGGAATTTGAACTCGTAAGCTTATTAGACTAGTAGCGTTAGATCACTTATTTTTCAAAACCTGTTTTCTTTTTTTCCCTTCAAATTTTGTCTAGATACGTTATTCTGAAAATTTGTCTAGATATTCCTGTAAAAATAATGTCTAGATACATGCATATTCTAGTACTGGTCAAAGAAATGTACTAATAGATCTGCTAAATCTTAGAGACATCCCAAGTACGGCTAGCTTAGTTCGGCTCGTTGACGTCTTTCACAATGGGCGGAATTGAGCCAGCTTACAAGCCATGTAGGAGTGACAAATTCTCAAATTGGAGGGGGGAAAAACTTTTTACATTGCAGAGAATGTACCCATGTTTAAAGGTTTCTATGTAAACACAAAAAAAAGGGCAAAACACAGCACTCTTTGCATCACTTTAATAGTAGTGCTAAACTAGGTTGTTAATAAAATTATCACTCCCTCTGTCTCATAAAAATAGATACATATTAATCTTTCACGTAGATTAAGAAATATAAATTAATATGATTGGAAATTCGAAATTTACACTTACTTGCCTAATATACCCTTATTCAATATTAAATCACTTTTTATTTAGTCAACATAATCACTAATGCATTACAAATTTATTAGTAGTTGGATTAAGGGCATATTTGCAAAAGAAATTAATTGTTTAACCTCGTTTATATAAATAGACTATAATTTGGGACAAACAAAAATAGAAACTGGACTATTTTTATGAGACGGAGGGAGTAGTTAACAACTCAAAATACTAGCTACATTGATGGTGTTAAAAGAAGTTATTCAAGGAATCTTTTTTTAATTAGTTGTTAACTTTGTTGTTAACTTTAACGATAATTTTAATATTGTCTTAGAATTTAATGCTTATGAATAATTCTTTCTTTAATCTATTTAATAAATTTTAACCAATAGCTTTTGAAAATAATGAGGTCAACTTGAGTGGATTTTAGTGATTTTATTTAACACATCTAACGTGATATTTCAATAGTTGTTAGATTTAACTTGCATATGTGGTATTTAGAGTATCCACATTAGTAGTGCTAAAATTAACTATTCACATAAACAAAAAATAGAGTTTTTAGTTATTGTTAAAAGACACCTAAATAAGTTAAATTTAACTATTAATTTGTCCCACATTAATGATTCTAACTAAGATTATTAAATTTATTAATCAATTAAATAGTCAAATAGTGGGTCAATCTCAATTTAATTAAAATAAAAAGAAGAAGAAATAATATCACATAAAGTGTTAAGTTTACTAACAACTTGTTAAATCAAATGCTTTTAACAATTACTTTAACACCACTAATGCATGTTATTTTTTGAGTTGTTAACTAAAAATTCCACTAACAACCTATTTGAGCACTACTAATGTGGATGCTCTTAACAACAACTTAAAATTCACTTTTTACTTATGTGAAAAATTAATTTAACAACACTAATGTGAATGCTCTTATTGGATACAAGTCGAAGTACAACAGCCCGTAGGGCAGTTCTTGAACTTGCATCGCAAGCTTGTTTTCGCAAATCGAGGTCTTCAAATCATGCCCCTATAATTGAAGAGAAGCATAGCATGATAGACCCGTGACATTTATAATTAAAGTTGATTGGAATCATTTATAATTTGTGTCATTTATAAATAAGAGATCGGAATAATTATTATACTTTAGTAGATACGTGACAAGTATTACAATTAACACTTTACAGTGATTTGAAATTCTCACCATGTGGCAAATTTAATTGCTTATACGTATCATAAAATTACAATAATTATTTTCGTTTATAAATGAAACAAATTATAAATTAATTTAAATAGACCTATATAATTAGATGTCATGTTATACACATAACATGCAAGATACCTCCCAATGTTAAATCGGCAATCTCTAATAAAGAAGAGTACATGACAATACCAGATAAAAATTACGAATAATTTAGCACTTATTGCCAGTATCTTGTACCGTCAGTCGTCAATCTCCTTTCTAAATTAGAATAATTACTAACTAAAAACAAATGACCGTCTTCACTATTACTGTGTGTCAGTTTCTTGTAAGACCAAGGCGCCTGCCAACAGTTGGCTCCTTAAACTATCTCTAATGTAAAGTCAAAATAGAATGTTTAAATATATATGAAACAAAGAATATTGATATTACATTCAAAATATTCTCTAATACAACAATATCAATATTGTATATTTAGCAAGTTATTATTAGGGATTTGAAAATAAAAAAGAAAGAGAGAGAAATATATTGATTGGATAAATTAATACTTGACATTGTCATAGATAATATCATCTCATGACATTCTATATAACAATATCAAACATTTAATGTGTCAAATTATCACTTTTTTGTCAATTGTCGACATTGGAGATGCTCTAAAAGGACAACTAGAGCCACAATGTAATTGCGTGATTGGAGAAAATATTTGATGACTTATAGACAAATCAGTAATCTAAACATAAATTTAAAGGTCTTACAAATAAAGTCTAAGAGCATCTCCAGTGTCTTTGGTCTTGGTGTGTGATCAAAAAGGAGAGATGGAGACACATAAAAATTCGTAGGTCCCACGATTTTTTTTATTTTCTTTTTTTAATCACTTTTCTCTAATTTACATAATTTTTTCTCACTTTTCCTCCCTCGTATCTCGTGTAAGGTTTAAATTTAGACCTTCTTCAAAGACTTCAATACTACTATTTTATCATTATTTTTGAATTTCTATATATATATCTCTCATCTTTTTCACTTTTCTCTCTTTTTTTCATACACCTCTTTCTACTAACACTCAATTAAAATAATCACTTTCTCTTTATCTCTCTTCTCTACACCATTCAAATTTAGACTACCCTCATTAGAAATGCTCTAAGAGTCCACGTGTGATACCTCATTACCCTGGTACGGTATCAGGGTCACCGCATGATTGATGCATATGAATAGACACGCATCTCGTGTGCGGCGTGCACACGTATATTATTATTACCTGATATTTTATCGAAATCTTTCCTGAGCTCTTGTCTTGACATTTGTCTTGCTCACAATTGGGGGAACTCCCAAGTTTTCTTGATTCTCTGTTGATTCCGAGCCCCAAAATTGATCTCTTCTCGTTTTCCATCTCTACCCTTGAAAACCCTAATTTTGTAATTGAAGGTTTGATCAGCAGCAAAAATGCTTCAACCTCTGTGCTGTCTGGTAGCCGGAGAAGTGCTGGTGATTCTGCTGCTTCTGTTCAGAACTCCTCTGCGCAAGCCACTTCTCCTATTGCTCGACAGGGCGAAGCGCGGCCGAGGTCCTGTGGTGGCGTCCACCGCTGGAGGGACTCTGTTTGTGATTTTGGTGTCCAATGTCTATAATATAATCGACATTCAGAATCGATCGACGGACGGAATCCCACTTAATACGACCGATCAGATTCTTTTGGCCTATCATCTTCTTGATGTTGTACTTCTAGGTGATCTCTCTCTCTCTCTCTCTCTCTCTCTCTCTCTCTCTCTCTGAGCTAATTTTTCCAAATTAATTAATAGGGAATTCAGCAAAGAAATTGGTCAGTTGCGATTCGTGAGATGCAGGGTTTTGTTTCATTTCCTTAATCCTTGACCTTATCTGGGCAAATTTCACTTTTCTTTGTAGCACATTTCACTTTTCTTTGTATGCTAACTGCTAAACTTCCATTTTATCTATTTTCTCGATTACTTATGAACTTTGTTTGATTAATAATCTGAAAAAAAATATTTTTTTTTATTGAAGTAAAAATTTGGGTTAAATTAAGGATGTGAGTGATAAATTGGGTTGGTGAATTGTAGGAGGTTGCCTGTTTCTGGGATTGATGATTGACAGGCTCCATTACTATATAAAAGAGCTTCGAATGCTGAGGAAGCATGTGGAGACTATAAAGAAGCTGGATCAGGGGATTAGTGATTCTGGGAAAAACAAGGGAAAGCTTAAGAATAAAGTTGCAGAGGTAGAGGAAGATGATTGAAATCAAGAACACAAACCCAGAATACTTGGTGAAGCTATTGTAGTTACATATATGTTGTTTGTGACAGTTCTGTGCTTTCAAGTCTTTGTAATAGAGTTGAGCTATTACCCGATATTTGATCCGGTTCGAGTCACCACTCCATCCATATCCATCCTAGGTACACTATATAATAAGCGGGACGGGTCTTTTCCGGCTCACATAGTGCAGTTGAGCGCTCCTAGTATAACATATTACCTGATCAAAATAAATCGAGTACATGAGTAATAGATAAACACGAGCATTTTCTTTTAATAAAATGACATTTGATTTGTCGAGACTTAAGTGAGGCCAATTGTAATATCCTCTGTACGACTCTTTTATGATAATATTTCACATGATGATCGAACGAGTAACATAATTCTGACTTTGAACGAGTATTGAACTTTGGTTACTTGAGACTATGTCAAGTTTGAGATTCCAATTATTGAGACCTAAGTTACCATCAACATCTTGAAACGTTAGAAATTGGAAAAGAATAATTAAGAAAGGTATACTTGCATTTGGATTTGAGCTTCATAGCATTCCTCTTGATTCCAACTCAATCTTTCTAAAGTCTAATGAATTCAACGAAGAAAGAAGCTGTTCTATTGGTTATAATTTGTGGAACAACAAAGAACAACGAAAATGCTAACTATCAAGAAGAAAATATTGTAACGACCATATCATGAGTACCAGTGTTCGATGTGACTGTATATATATATATATATATGCATGTCACATGATTACATGTACCCATATGACGTGTATATATTGAGTGATAGTAGTGATATGATAGTTGTTAGAAAATTATTGACGGGTAGGTCTATTTGTCCATACATGGAATATACAAAATTTGTACATACTCTACAAATTTTGTTATTTTAAGAAAGATGAGGTGAGAGATATTTATCTCATGTTGGGCTTCAATATGATATCTTAGATTGGGCTGTTATCAGGCTTCAACATCATAATGTTCATATGGTAGTCTGGGCTTTGGCCTTCACCATATGGGCTTTAGTTTCAAATCTTTCCATTTGAGAAGGCAAGCAATGTCTAAGAATTTTGAGCAAAGTGGGACGAGAGAGGCAGACTGGCAAAGACATAGATTAAAATAACAATTTAAACAGGCCATCCAATGTTGTGAAACTTTTTTGGATTATTTTATGTTTCTCGGGTGCCACCTTGACGGTTTCGTGGACAGAAAGTTAGCCTCGGAGATGCTGTTAGTCTTAGTGACTTCAAGTGCGGTGTTCTTTTACGACAGAAAATAGATTGAGGGTGTCCAAATGGTCCTGAGAATAGTACCATGTTACCGAATTAGGAGTCAGGAGTTGATCCTAATTCCTAAGTATTTAGAAGAACCCTAAATGGACTTTAAACTAAAAATTTTTTATGGTGTAGTTGTCAGCGTCGTATGGTGCCTGAATATAACTAGAGTTGTGGTAAAAATATCTCCCTCAATACGTCTGGCGAGATTATCCCGTCATATGCATATGTGGTGTAAGATCATTGGACAACCTCCATGCGGGTTGGCTCACTGTGAGATAACCCCATGTGATTTGTCCAATAATCTCTCATCACATGTGTATCTTGCGGGATAATCCCGGCAAATATATGGAAGGGGAACGGGAATGGGGGTAAGAATTAGTACGGAATAAGTTTGATTGCAAAAATGCAATATATGATGGTAAAAGAATTGAACTATATAACCTCCTTTTCATTATTCGTTATTTTTATTCATTACAATTGACTTCTCCCTTCTAGCAAGTTAAATCATTTTCATGATATGATGATTATGATGATGATGATTATTATTATTATTTTTATTATTATTATTTCAATTCAGAATATATATATATATATATATAGCTATAAACTGTTGGGCTCGATTTTTTATTTTAGAACACTTTCTGGTGGGGATGTGATTGAAGGCCTAAGCGACCTCTTCGATGGCCTATACCTATAATTACCCTTGTTAGGAAGTTTAACTGATTAATTATCTTGGATAAAGAAAGAAATCTAAATTAAACATATGACGAGAAATGGGAATCGAGTGAATAATATATGAGTCTTAATTGACAAGTTGCAAGTCAAGGTTGTGATGAGTGAATTTTTTGGGCTCAAAGTTCAAATAATCATGTCCCATTGGTGTTTTCAATTACCTCACCAAATAAATGGATAAGCATAATAGAAGACAGACTTGCTGCCAAAGCATGTGCCATATCCTCCTCATCTATTAACATATCATATGGGATAGTCACTATACGTGACATACAATATTTGAAAAGAAAAGAAAAAATGTTCAACCGGGAACAAAGCCATCCGGGGCATCAAATTTGGTACTCCCAGAGCTCAACATGAGGATAATGTCTAGTACAACTTGTGGCCACTGTGAGCCCTTGCTAAAAGATGCACAGAATTTTGAAGTCAGTCGAGGTCGTTTTCGTGGTTCTCATTCGATTTATTTTATCATTCTGTTCACTTGAAAATTGAAATCGACCAGGTTTTTGATAAGTACGATATGTTAGGTTAACTTTGATACACTCGTCCTTGTTCTAGCATGTAGCGTCCCGTTGTCAACGGAAATAGCATGTTTAAAGTGGGGACATATTCTTGGCCAGAAATGTCACAAGGCAAAATCATTTCTTGTTATAGGTAAGCACTTATAAATAAAGTTTAGGTTACACTACCTACTCCACCTTTAGCATTAATTTAAACAGCTATAATAAGGAATATTGTGGAAGTGCCTTGTTTCTTGCTTTGCTTCTTGAGCAATGCACTAATATAAGTCAAAATAAAAGTTGCACAAATCCAATCTTCAAAATCATCTCCAATGAGAAATCTCAAGATGGGCTATTCGGGGAATTCAACATTTGAATCAGATTCAACTCAAATGAATTCCAAGAGTTTCATTCCCAAATATTTTTCTTTCTGGGGTTAAAATTTACATACGTGTCGTGTTATGTTTATCATTTACTGGCTTCATTTTATACCAACTATGGATAATATTACCTAACTTTCCTCAAATAAAAAACTGCCAACTTTCTAGTTTCAAGGGCCACAAGTCCTAAAAGTCTTTGATGTCCACACCATTGCCTAGAATTCATGAAATAGTTGACTTCATTCTAAAAATAACCCCAAAATCCACCCACAGTGACTCAAGCTTTCTCCGGTCTCATTTCTCTGGCACCGCCACCTGCGACAGCCGCAATACTTACCATAGAACGTGCGCGGATTTTATGCAAGGGTGCAAGATAAAGAAGCAGGATTGTAAGAATGTGATTTGAATGAGAAACTATCAATTCCATTGACATTCTTTGGGAATAAAAAATTGTTGATACAGATACATCTATTACATCCTTCTCACTTGTTACTAAAACTGTTCTAGTACTAAGATTATCATCATCAATAATCCTAAGGTAATCACTGAAACAATCAAATAACGAATCCTCAATGAGAATTGAGGTTTGAATCTCTTCTTCAATTGAGCTAGAAAATGTAGGATTTGAAGCTTCTTCAATATGGTTGCACCTAACTGTCACCCATTCTGCTTCCTCTGTCCAATCTGGTAAACTTGAGTTTGGGTTGGTGATCAAGCTTTGGATCCGGTCCACCGGAGAGTCAGTTGACCAAAAGATGTGGGTCGGGTTGGGGGAAGAATATGACGATTCTAATGAATCCCAAAAGCCTTGATCCATTACACTAGTTGGAGATTTCCAAGTGAACTGTTTAAGTTCCCCAAAGTTCTCCTCCATGGTGTGGAAAAAGGGGTGTTTCAGAAGCTCCGTCGCTGTCCACCGCTCTTTTGGATCTTTCATCAGACACTTGGCCAGCAACTCCTTAGCATTTTCCGACAACCAGCCAGGACATTTCGGTAGATCGCCGGAATATCCAATTCTGAACAGAGCAGAAACAGGGTCCTCAATTTCTTTCCACGGATTCGACCCAGTTGCCATTTCAATAATTGTGCACCCCAGAGCCCAGATATCCGCCGGGAATCCCTGCTCTTCTCCTCGGGCAACCTCCGGAGCCATGTATGCCGGAGTGCCGGAAAAATCTTTCCTGGTAGCCCCACTTCCACATTCTTGAATCAATTTAGCACACCCAAAATCAGTAATTTTTACCCCATCTTCTCCAATCAAAATATTCTGACCCTTGATGTCACAGTGAGCCAGTCCATTCATGTGAAGATAATTCAATCCTTGAAGCATTTGGTGAGTGTAAAACTGAATCATGGACTCATCCAAAGAACCCCCCTGCTTCACAATCTGATCAGAAAGCGTGCCACCGGGAACATACTCCAAAAAAAGATTGTAAACAGCCCTGTTATTCCCCTCAAGAGTAACATCAGAGCCCAAACACTTAACCACAAAAGGAGAATTAAGCTGAGAAATCAAACACTTCTCCCGCTGCAATAAGCAAGAACAAGAAAGCTCAGTAGACTTGACAGCAAAAAGCTCGCCGGAGGCGGGCGTGGTGGCGAGAGACACCTCGGCGGAGGAGCCCCGGCCTACTAAGGGACCCTTTATCCACTCCATTAAAAAGAAAAGAAATTAGTTCAAGAAGAAGTGAACTTTTTTTTTTTTAAGCTATAGAGCGGAAGGCCGGGTAAGTATATATATGGGAAAAACTAAACGTGCCAGCCAGAAAATAGAGTAACTGTAATCTTGAATTCGATACCCTCAAACCAAAATTTATTTATTGGGTGGTTGTCTTTATTCTTTGGTGGGTGTCTTTATGCGAAGAATCTTAATTGGGTTTTCTCCTAAGCGACGTCCGGACGGCCATACAAATTTCTTTCTTTATTATTATTATATACACAGAGCAGAAGACAGAAGAAGAGCGTACGTGGTGGAGGGGGGGAGAAAGGAATTCTTGAGTTGAAAGTGAGACACGTGGCGGAAGATGAGAGGTTTAGGCGGGGTTGGGCGAGGCCGGACGGTGGGCAGCGCGTTGCTTAGCTGGGAATAAAGCCAATCACATGTGGACACATGAGCACGTGCCTTTGCCTATTCGCGCTTTTAACGCATGACGGCGCATTTTACTGACTTTGCAAGGAGTTGGGAATGAATCGATCATATTCCGAGACCTTTTTCTTTTGGGTCCTAACTAATACTAATTACACTATCAACTAATTTTGTGTTTTCGTGGAGTCAAAGTAAAGAATTATCCAATTCAAATTGGCTTGGGAAGTCATTTCGGTGGGTTGTACTCTTGTATTTGGTTTAAATTTTAAACTTTTTTAGCTAAAAGAATGTGTAGTTGTTGATTTGATCGCATCGACACCTTCACAACCGCACGGCAACATATGCTTGGTTTGATTTTATAGAGAAAAAGTCTTGTTGGGTGCACGTCTAGAAAAAGGCATAACAAGAAAATCAATTTGGAGAGTGTGATTGATTACTACCCGACTTATTAGCTGTCATAATGAATAACTGACTTGTCATATGTAAAAAAAGTAATACAATAAAACCACACCCTAAATTAAAAATAGTTGTTCTTGAAATAACCGGACATCCCTTCCTTTAGTATTACTCTTTCTGTCTCGCATAGATATTCTCCTTTCATTTTTCATATAAATTAAGAAAATATCATTTAATGTTCTTGGAAATATATAATTTAACAATATATTTCTCAATATACTCTTTGATTTATTTAATATTTCACTTTAATTGTTCTTTGTTATTGATTACTATGCACCATAAATTAAAGTATGTTAGAAAACTAAAAAATTAACTTAAAAAAAGAAAATAGTATAATTTAAGATGGATAAAAAAGAAAATGAGAAATATATTTTTGAAAGAGTATTAGCTAGCCAAAAGACATGCGTAGATTAATTACTTGTTCAAAAATTAAATGTGAAAGTCAAAAATTAAATGTGACAGCGTAAAATCCAAGTATTACTTGTTCATGTAGCTCCAACAATCAAGCAACTACATCAATAATAATAATAATAATAATAATAATAATAATAATAATAATAATATATGGGTAAAAGAAAGAGGGCATTATTATTAGTATTAGTATTAATTTTAAAATAAGTACTTGGATTGGAGGAAATGTAGAAGGGAGTTAGGTGGCACCGTATCATTTGCGGCCGAGTGCATGAGAATCATCATGTCATGCCCACCTCCACCAAACACGTTTCTGCTCACTTTCCCTGCCTTTCACGTTAACTAACCTGAATTTGATCCGCCATTAGACATTTGGCGTTGACGTGTTTAGCATCCACACGGTTTGACTGCGACTATCTACTAATCTCATCGCTCAATAACCAATATTGATTCCTATTAAAGAGTTTAATTAACATTACCCCAAAAAATAAGAAATGATGAGCGGTTTTTTATGTTGATTTCTAATACCATTTACTAGTATCACCATTATACCAACTACCAATAGATAAAGTGACGCACTGAAGAGAAGATATATGACAA
>CAVNYN010229208.1:0-14423 GCA_963692815.1 Nyctanthes arbor-tristis | reverse complement strand
GCTCGGTTCCACTAAGCAACCACAGAGATTACAACTGGTAAAGTCACATTCACAAACGCTCGAACCTAATAGGCAAACGAGAAGGTTTCCACTAATCTCACAGATAGAAACACAAGAGAGAGTATGAGAGAAAACCCTAGCCCCCAAAGCAAAGAATGAAATTCTGAACCCTAAATAGAGGACAAGAGCCTATTCACATGACCTATCCCCAATCAACGGTGCCAGCAGTGCCACATGTTACAATCTCAGTGAAAACGCAACAACTAACAAAAATGTTTCTAAGCCTTATAAGTAGCAATCCTTCACTACATTAATCTTGCTCTTCCCTTCTAAGCCTTATAATTAGCCATTCTACTTAACTCTTCATCAGCCTTAGCTCAAAATTCAGAAGACAATTTAAGCTAATTACCGAGAGCCAGAGTAGAAATCTTAGCATCTTTCATAGAAAATTTTTCAAGAATTTTAGCAATGTAAGATGATTGATGCAAGAACAGTGTGTTTAACTTCTTGTCTCTCACAACCAGAATCATTTTAGTAGGACCTAGGTCTTTCATTTCAAATTCACCTTTCAACTTACCTTTCACATAGTTAATTTTATTCAGATTGTTAAATAGAAGGAATTCTCACCACCATTACCATCAAAGAACAAATATGAATCATAACTACTTTTAAGAAAACTAATTTTCAGCATATAAGATTCAAATCTTCTGTATCATTGCCTAGGTGCTTCCTTAAGGCCATAAAGAAACTTATTTAATAAACACACCAATTCATGTTTCCCTTTAATTTCAAAACCCCTAGGCTGTTGCATATAAATGGTTTCCTCGAAATCACCATTTAAGAAAGTTGTTTTAACATCCATTCGCTCTAATTCCCAGTCAAACTGAGCCACAAAAGCCAATAAAACCCTAATTGTGGTATATTTTACAATATAAGAAAAGACTTTATTGTAATCTATGCCCTCTTTTTGAGAAAATCCTTTTGCAATAAGCCTAGCCTTATACTTTTTCCCAGATTTTTCAGAAACATTTTCTTTTATTTTGTAAATCCATTTACAAAATATTACTTTTTGATATATAGGCCTCTTAACAAGTAACCATGTTTTATTTTTATTTAAAGAATTTATTCATCTTTCATAGCATGTAACCACATATCAGAATCAGTACAAGTAATAGCTTCATCAAAAGAAGTTGGTTCACCAAGCATGTTATCAGAGGAAACAAGTAACAAAATCATCATTATAATACTTGGTGGAAAGAGTTACCTGTCTCCTTCCTTTATCTCTAACCAATTGGTAATTATTTAAGTTTAGTTACCTGTCTCCTTCCTTTATCTCTAACCAATTGGTAATTATTTAAGTTTGGTTGATTTTGTACTTGAGGTTCTGTTTTTTGAATTTCAGGTTCAGTAATTTCTGAAGTTTCAGAAACATGTTCATCATGCTGCTAATCATGCTGTTGCACATCATTAAAGGGAGTATCTTGATTGAGCTGACCATAGGAAGAATCCAATTCCCAAAAAATAGACTGCCTGTATTTTAGATCATCATAAGAAGTATCAGCAGTCACCAAACAAGGCATAAAATCCTTATTGAATATCACATTTCTACTAATTATGACTTTAAAACCTTGAATATCCCTTAGTCTGTACCATTTTACTCCTTTAGGATAGCCTATGAAAACACATTTTATGGATCTTGATTCAAGTTGTCCTTCATTTTGATGAGCATAGGCAGCACATCTAAAAACTTTAAAATGGGAGTAATTAGGGTGAACTCCAGACCAAAGGAACTCTAGGGTTTTAAAGCCAACAAACGTAGCAGGAATCCTGTTAATGAGGTAGGCAGTAGTTTTCACTTCTCCACCCCCAAAACCCTTAGAGAGACTAGAACATCTAACCTTGTTTAATAAGGTTCTATTCATTTTTTCAGCAATCCCATTTTGCTGGGGGTATAGGTAACAATTCTATCTCTTAAAATGCCATTTTATTTGTAAAAATTGTCAAATTCAATATTGCAAAGAATGAATGAAAACCCTAAACAGAGAACAAGAGGCTATTTATATGACCCATCCCCAATCAATGGTGCAAGCAGTGCCACCTGTTACAATCTCAATGAAAATGCAACAACTAACAAAAATGTGTTTCTAGGCCCTATAAGTAGCGATCCTTCATTACATTAATCTTGCTCTTCCCTTCTAAACGATTACAAATCAGTTTCATCTAACCAAGCTGCAGGTCGCACATCAATGGGGTCAATTAAAAAGCAACAGAAATTTGAAGCTCATTGTGCAAGGGGTAGATAATTCTTTTAACCTTATTTTTTTCTTTTGAGAACTAACATGAAAAGGTCATTATATATGTGCATACTAGCAAACCAGTGTGCATTCAAGTGTAAAATGTTGCCTTGGTCTTCACATTTCTGCAGCCAAAATTTAAAATGGATGTTTTAACCTTACAATCAGTTAATTTACATTTTATTAAGATTATTTATCACTTAAAACGAAAGTGTCTGAAAATTAGTTGATGAAATATGTATACGGTATTGGAGCATACCTTTAATGTGTCTCTACCACTCCATCCTTCTTAGTTTGCTATTTGTATTAATTGTTGTTTCTTGCTAAAAAATTCCTCCGCGTGTAGGATAGACGCAATAGCCATGATTAGCATATCGTTTAAGCGATGCTGATTTACAATATTGCAAATTATTCTGAAGGAAATATGCACTATAAGACTTATTTCCTTTCTTATTGTGAGTTTTTAAACACTTTTTTTCGTTAATATAGAAAATATAGGGTTGCTACTAAGAACATTCCTAACATTCCAATACGTGCAGGTTGTATTGTTTAATATAGCAAGTAATGAACAAATATTTGGTGAGGTGGTCCCTCTCCTACTACTTATAATAATTTATGTAAGTAATTGGTGATTTTTTCATGTAAACAGAAATGATGATAATTTTATTTTAATGTATGACATTTTAGAGTAATTATTTGTAAGAAACACGAAATGCAGGTACCAGTTCTTCATTCTAAGGATAACATTAATAACACCTTCATATGTAAGATTATCTTTCAAATTTCAAATAATATATCTTAATTCTTTCATGCACGGTCAATTGTCAATACACACATGACTATAAATCAAGTTTACAATTATTTTCGCATGTAGTATATATATTTTTTAGGTTTATTCTAAAAAAATATTTAATGTCTTTTCCTTTGATATATAACAAGTAAAAATTACAGAGTTTAATATAAGTTCAAGGTGTTTTTCCCCATTTCTATTTAATTATTACGTTTTAAAGATTTATTATTTTCTTAGCAATGATTTGGGGTTCTTATACATGGTAGTCTTATTTTAAAAATATTAAATTTTTTTAGCCAATCAAGGTTCTTTTGCAAAACGATTTTTTACACAGAGACATTGATATAGAATACGTAGAAACAAAAGGAATTAAAAGTAATTCAGATCTCGGTTGATCTTAATAAAAATTCCAAACGCAAACATATATCCTCTTATTTGTCATAAATCATAGTAAAACACTATATATAGAGAGAGAAAAAAAATATAAAGGGAGAGCAATAAATAGAAAATTACAAATATCTGGAATAAATATAACAAGGAACTAAATGTTTAGACATTTATTTAGACATAGAACTTAATATTTCGACATTTTCCAGTCAGGGAATGCAGAAAATTGTATTACACCTGACACCATATTGTATATTTTTTTCATCTTTCGTTATTGAATATTTACTTTGTATATACTATAGGTGTGTATCTATTTAATTTGTGCAGTATTTTTTTCACTAATTTAGCATAAATCCCGCGGTTTAAATTCCCAAACCAGGAAAAAAAAATCGCGAACCAATTAACTTTTCATTTTTATAGTACTTTATGAGGTTCAACGTAAATATTAATATTTTTCAGACAATCGTAATTTTTCAATTAAAATTACCATATATGAATTTTTTCCAATTCTTAATATCTTCTGAAATTTTCAATGGTGTCTTTTTTCGAATAAATTGGTTAAAAGAAGTGCAAACCACAAAGAATTGATCCGAAGGATGACATTGACACTATCTAGCACATGATTACCATTCAAATTTGAATAGATGCAATTTCCTATCGTTGTTTCGTATACAATGACAATAAATAAAAGTCAAGGTCAATTGCTTACTAATAGCGAACTTCTCTTAAAGAAACTGATATTTAGTCAATGCAATTGTATGTTGTAGTCTTCAAAATGAAAAATTGTAGATGACTGAAGATAGTGATGTGGTAACAACGATTATGAGAGAAAGTCCACAACTAATATAGTTTTTAAAGAAGTTTTTCGAAATTTTGGGCTACGTTTTGCATTAAAATGTAAATTTCATTCTATTGTGATATCTATTTCACCAAGTTTTCCTTTATAAATTGTCGACTATATTTATTATATTAATTTTCCAGTACTCAATAAGTTTTGTTACGATCTTCAACATTTGCAAGTTTATAGAGTTGATAAAAATGTTTTAGTAAAAATAACTTTTTCGATCCCGTGCAATGCACGGGTAATATAGTCGTATTTCTTTAAACCAACACAGTGATATATGTTGCGAATAGGAGCAAAATTGTCATTTCTGCTTTTCATATGAAATTATAACATTAATTAAATTGATTCTTTATTTATTCTGTAAATCCGATTTCGTGAGACATTGGAGACAAAATGGCTTAAGGCATTGTAAAAAGAAATTGGCTTATTATTTTGTGGGGGGGGGGGTAATAGTTGCTGGTAATGTAATTTTTTTTTTGTAGAAAGTAAAAGGAATTTTTTTTTCGATTCTTACAGTTTTTTAATTAGAAAAATTAAAATGGATTGATTACGGTTTTTGTGGTGCACGTATGGGGAAGAAGATATAAGGAGAAAAATATTTATAATTATTAAAAATGAGATGGTTATTTATGTCATTTTAATTTTGACCTTTTTAATATATTTGAAAATGTGGTGAGATTAATAAAAAATATAGTATCAATACAATCTATACAATAATTAAATGAGAAATATTGCGGTACAGTTTGACCACAATTTTCCTGTTCAAAATGCTTTAAGTGGGGGTAATGTGGTCTTTTTAGTTGTTTGGGGTAACTCATGCGGTTCTATTAGATAATGATATTGCATTTCATTTGTTTTGTTAGGTTTTGCCTTTCTATCACTTCCTTCTCTCTGTCTCCCTCCCCCCTCCCACACACACACACTCATTCTCTCTCTCTCTATCTCTCTGTTTCCTTATCCAGTTATTCCTCTTTCTCTATTTCTTATCCAATTATCCGATCCCTGATGCTTGGAGTTTTAGCATCTTTAGAAATCTTCCGATGTCAGATCGTTATCTCTCTTCTTCAGATCGTTATCTCTCCATGCGGTTGGTTGAGATACCATCCATTCACTGGAGTCTTATATGGCCGGAAATGAGTCCCGGTTCCAATTGGGTTCTTTCGATTTTCGGTGGCTTATCCATTATGGTTTTGCTGAAGAGTTCTTCCATTATGGTTTTTACCGAAGAGAGATCTTGAGTGGTTGAGGAAATGTATCCAATTCCACTGCAAATTCTAATTTGAGGGGGTGTGTTGTGTACTTAGGGTTTTTCTACACTATCAATAGTGATCGAATGCTGTGGTTTTTTTAACCAATTCATCGACCCTCAATCCCCATCTATACCTTACTTACAATTCCTTTTTTTTGGGGAGATAAATTTTAATGGCTCCTATTTGGAACCTCATCAAGGACATCGATGACTGGAGAGCAAAATGGACTTTCCTGGTGAGAGTACTGCACAAATGGTACATGCCTTGCGGGAAAAATCCAAATGATGTGTACTCTATGGAGTTTTTATTCGTTAATGAAGAGGTACGTTGCCTGAATTTTGTTGCTTTTGTTTCTTTCTCTTAAAAGCTTTTACAACATTTGATTATGGCAGCTAGAAGGATGTCAATTATGTGTTATGCATGAGTACCGATGACATCTATTACCAGATGTACATGGTTTAATTTGTACTATTGTCGGGACAACCTGTTATTTCCAAATACATTTCTTGATTGATATTGAAATTGTTTATATAGAGGAGATGGTGACTGCCAGTTGATATTAATTGGACTCGTGAAACTATATGCATTGACATCGCCATATGTTATACATTAGTATCTCATATGTTTCATTTCTTGATAAACTTGAGATGTATAATTTTGGCAAATTAATGGAGAAGTTAGCTATTACAGATTACGTGTACTTCCTGGAATTAATGAATCTATGTACTTTGATTATGAAACTAAAATGTCCCTGAATGTCATCTATCATGCTTTATTTCCATGATTCTCTTTACTACTTTTTCCTCATATTTTATGACACACACAATATGCCGGTTTTGTTCACCCGCGTGACTCCAGTGGGCTTACACCATGGCAGCTTACGTGGACCGATGGCTGGGTTTTATATTAAAAAAAGTTAAAAAATCAGAATTTGAATCCCTAATATGGTATCTTAGCGTCTGCACCACAAAACCCCACCATTTCATCCGGCCCTTCCCCTCTGCCTCTCCAACCCAGAACTTTCCGGCTGACCAGCAGGAGGTCTGGTGAACAGAGTAAGAGACGACTCCCCTGACAACGCCATTCCTCTCTCTATCGAGCCCTCTCTCTGTCTCTGTCTCTCTCTCTCTGTCTCTGTCTCTCTCTCTCTCTCTCTCTCTCTCTCTCTCTCTGTGTCGCCCTCTCTCTCTCTGTCGCCCTCTGTCGCGCTCTCTCTGTCGCCCTAGCCTCTGGTAAGATTAAGGGTTTTTTTCTTTGTTTCTTTTTTTGGTTTAACTATTTCTTGCTACCCAGTTTGCTTGCTGGCCGGCCGGCCGGAAATGTAGAACATAACCCTTTTTTTTGTTATTTTACTGTGGTGATTTGGGCAAAATGTGGTAACAAATCCGACAGCCTAAAGGTAAGCTTGAGGTATTTTTTTTTTAATTTTTTTCTGTTTTATTTTTTCCTTGAATGATCTGTCTTTTTTTTGGCTGTTTTTTTAATTATGTGTTGGGGATTTGGGCAAAATTTGGTTGAATGTTTGTATGCCAATGAATAAATATTTGTATGGCATAAAAGGATAAACAAAGAATTAGAGCATTCATGGTGAAGATGTTAAATGGAGTTGTTAAGGTTTTTTGTCAATGAAATGTTAAAACTAGAGCTACATTGGTGATATTAGTGCCATTGTTTAAGCTATCATTTAGCAATGCTAAAATTTGTTAAAATTATGTGTTATTTCGTAAAATATTTTTATGGCATAAAAGGATAAACAAAGAATTAGAGCATTCACGTTGAAGATGTTAAATGGAGTTAAGTTTTTTTGTCAATGAAATATTAAAGCTAGAGCAACATTGGTGATATTGGTGCCGTTGTTTAAGCAATCATTTAGCAATGTTAAACATTTGTTAAAATTATGTGTTATTTAGCAAAATATTTGAATGGCATAAAAGGATAAACAAAGAATTAGAGCATTCACGTTGAAGATGTTAAATGGAGTAGTTAAGTTTTTTTTGTCAATGAAATGTTAAAGCTAGAGCTACATTGGTGATATTGGTGCCATTTAAGCAATCATTTAGCAATGTTAAACATTTGTTAAAATTATGTGTTATTTAGCAATGACTTAAACTACATTTTCTTAGTTATTATGTGTATAGTTTAAATTAGCACAATCATTGTGGAAATTGTTCTTACACTCATGAACTCCCCAATGTATATAATTAAATTAATATAATTCTCTCTCTTTATTTTATTTAAGAAACTAATTAGAGCACCTCCAATATATATATATATATTTATATATATGTATATGATTGTAGACTAAGATGACAGGGAAAAATAAAGGGTATATTTATTACCGGAAATTAGATACGAAATGAATATATATGTGATTCAATTACGATTGTAAATTTGATTAAAGCTTAAGAATGGGGAAGTTGGAAGCATCCAAAATAAATAATTTCTGAAGTGAACTTTGATTTGGTTATTTCAACTTGTATAGATATAAATAATTTATCGGATGAATATTTGAGGATCTTGCTTATGGTTATTTTCTACGGTGGATTAAATTTGTACTATTTTATTATATTTCATAAAAAATATTACTTAATAGTGACAAAACAATAGATGCAAATATAAAACTGAACTTTAATTCATATATCTTTTTCTCATAATGAAGTTTACAGCCATGTGTATATATACAATTCTTGAATGAGAGACCTATACAAAGTTGATGTCTAAATGATAAGTTACGGAAATACATATCTAAAATTACAAAATCATTATCTACAATTACAAGATTATAGTGAAAGATTATCTCATGGACCCCAAGCATTATCCCCTAGCTGGACGATTTCTTTAGTGAAGAATCCAAGTGGTTTCTGTCTTCTTCTTGATTCCAACTCTGCAATAGACTTCCATTATGCCCCCGCAAGATGGTATTCCCATCGGAGATACCAATCTTGGATCGAAGCCTGAGGAAGACTGATTTAGACAACGGTTTTGTAAGAGCATCATCTAACTGGTCATAAGAAGAGATATAAGCGACTCTAAAATTTCCTTTGCTGACATGATCTCGTACAAAGTGATAGTCAATAGATATATGCTTCATGCGCGAATGAAAAACTGTTGACCGAAAGATATGTAGCTCCTATATTATCACAATAAAGAACTGGTTTAGACGGTAAACAAACGTGAAGCTCACTAAGAAGATTTTGTAACCATAAAATTTCTGTTGCACAAGAGGCAAGTGCTCGGTACTCTGCTTCTGTAGAGGAATGAGCAATAGACTTTTGTTTACGAGAACACTAGGAAACTGGATTAGATCCAAGGTTGACAATTAGATCCAAGGTTGACAATGTAAGCAGTAGTAGAAGACCTATAATCCACATTACCAGCCCAATTAGAGTCGGAAAAAGCAGTGAGACTAAGAGAGTGATGTCGTTTAAGAAAGAGACCATGAAGATAGTGTTTTTGAGATATCGAAGGAGACGTTTAACTGCAGTCCAGTGACTATCACTCGGCTTATGCATGAATTGTGCTAGCTTGTTAACAGAGAAAGATATATCTGGACGGGTAAGAGCAAGCTATTGAAGTGCACCAATGACTTGACGGTATGTGGTGGCATCAGTAGAAGGAGAACCATCATGAAGTGAAAGAGACTGGGAAGTAGAGATTGGTGTGAGAACATCTTTAGCACCAAGCATATGGGTTTGATGAAGAAGTTTCCAAATGTAGTGATGTTGAGTGAGAAGAAGAGCAGAGGTGGTTAGCAACACTTCAACACCCAAGAAGTGATGAAGATCACCAAGATCTTTTACAGAAAACTTGTAGGAGAGTGCAGTGATAAAATTTGTGATGAAGTCCTCATTATTACCAGACACGAGAAGGTCGTCAACATATACGAGAAAAAATACTGTAATAGAAGATGTGATGAATAGAAATAGGGAGGCATCACTTCTAGAATTGACAAAGCCATAGGATAAGAGAAAATTTTTTTGGTTCAATATACCAGGCTCTCGGATCCTGTTTGGGACCATATAGGGCTTAATGAAGTTTACATACATAAGAAGGATGATTAGCATCAGAAAAACCTGGCGGTTGACGCATGAAGACAGTTTCAGTGAGAGTACCATGAAGGAATACATTGTTCACATCAAGTTGACTAATACGCCAACCTTGTGAGAGAGCTAAAGAGAGAATAACTCGAATGGTAGTAGGTTTGACTACAGGACTAAAGGTTTCTTGAAAGTCGATGCCAGGTCATTGATTGAAACCTTTTGCTACTAGTCGCGCTTTGTAGTGAGAGATAGAGCCATCAGGATTTCTTTTGGTGCGAAATACCCACTTGCAACCCACCAAATTTTGAGATGGAGAGGGAGGTACAAGAGTCCAGGTCCCATTTCGAAGAAGAGCATTAAGCTTATCATCCATGGCTTTACACCAGTGAGGTTGTTTTAAAGCTTGGGATACACACGCGGGTTCTACTGTGTCAGGAAGGGGATGATTTGTACTGATGTTATATAGTTGTTTAGGCTTGAAAATGTTGTTTTTGGACCGGGATTGCATTGGATGAGAGTTAATAGGAACTGGTGGATTAGAGGGGTTTAATGATTCAGATGGAGGAATAGCAAGAACTGGGGAAGCAACGCTTGGTGCAGATGGAGAAGACGATACATGTGAAGACAATGGAGTAGAGTGACTTGCACTGCTGGATGGAGATGAAGAAGCAGATACAGAAACTGAAGTAGGTTGAGAAATTACCTGAATTGGAGGGGACATGACTGCTCCAAGGGAGGGAGACGGTGATGATGATGACTTGCCAGCACTGGATGGAAGAACACCTGCATGAGAAGAGGATGATAGACTAGTAATGGGAGAAAAAAGGGAAGCAAGTGCAGGTTGTTGCAGTGAAGGTGTTGAGGTTTGAGAATTGCTAAGTGGGAAGACTGTTTCAACAAACCGAACATAGCGTGAATGATATATCTTATTGGTTGTCAAATCCAGACATCGATAAGCACTTTGATTGGAGGAGTACCCGAGAAATACATTGGGGTGTGACTTGGGCTCAAGTTTATTGTTGGTATATGGTTTAAGCCAAGGGAAACAGAGGCACCCAAATACTCTTAACTTCTTGTAATTAGGTTTGGAATTGAATAGTTTTTCATATGGTGATATGTTATCAATAACCGGGGTTGGTAGCCGATTGATTAGATACGCTGCAGTTTGGAATGCAAAGGACCAAAATCTGAAAGGCAGAGAAGCTGTATGGAGTAAGGTCAACCCGGTTTCCACGACATGTTTGTGGCGTCTCTCGGCAGAGCCATTATGTTGTGGCGTATATGGTGGAGTAACTAGATGTTGTATCCCAAATTTGGACAGTAATGGTTTAAGAGCCATAAATTCACCACCCCCATCAGAATATAGTGTGACAATGGTTGTGTTGAAGTAATTCTCAGCAACAGATTTAAATTTGCAAAATACTGTAGAAACATCAAACTTGAACTGTAGTGGATAAAGCCATAAGTACTTAGTGTAATGGTCAACAAAGATAAGATAATACTTGAACCTATCAAATGATTGAATAGGACAAGGACCCCAGACATCTGTGTAGACCAGATCAAGAGGACCACGACTTATTAGACTTGATGTGCCAAACGGTAAACGTTGGCTTTTATTACAATGACAGGACTACAAAAGGACAGCCTAGACTTGGAATTGAAGATTGTACTGGTAGTTCTAGAGCTTGGATGCCCAAGACGACAATGCCAAAGTGATGAAGATTCGATCACGCTGGAAAGAATGGTGGGGAGAAGTGGAGCTGAAGATGCTTTCGGCCATTCATAGACATCATGACGCCTGCGGCCCTGGAGTAGTGGTGCCCCGTGCTCAAATCCTTCAAGAGAAAAAGTGTAGGGAAAAATTCAATTGACGTAGAGTTAGACTAACAAAACTTAGAAGCAGAAAGTAAATTTCTTTTGATAACAGGTACACAAAGAACATTCAATAATGAAAAAGATTGTTGATTGGAAAACAAAGTTGTAGAACCAGAGTGAGTGATTTGCAAACCCGAACCATCACCCAAGATTATGTTATCAAGACCTTCATACTATTGGGACACATGAAGTCTGGCTGGATCAGTCACAACGTGATGGGATGTACCTGAATCCACCAGCCACTGACCATTATGTGATGTATATGTGGTATTATTTGCATGGGGACGGGAAGAGGGTCGTAAATGAGGAAAGAGGTCATAACATGTTCGAGCATCATGACCCTTTCGTAGACAATATTGACATATGAGGATGGTGGAAGGTTGAGGAGCAGAGCTTGGGAAGGGGGGGCCGAAAAGATGAACCATGAATGGGATGGTGTGGGGGAGTGGGAAGAAGACTAGGGCCATTATTGGCACGTGGTGTTTTGTAGTGGCGAGAATTATTGTGGGACTGACGAGGAGAAGAGGAAGAGTGATATGACTTAGTATAGTGGGCTGTAGGATTATGGAGTTCAGGTAGGGAGTCACCGTGAGTAATGTAGGCTTCATGATCAATCAATTTATTGTACAATTCATCAAATGGAAAGATAGTATCACATGCTTGAAGTGCAGCGATAAGTTCTTTGTATGCAGAACCCAGCCCATGTGTACTATACAGAAGAAGATCCACATCAGACGGAGGAAATCCCAGTATAGTAAGTTCATCAGCAATGGATTTGATGGACAAAAGAAATTCTGCAATAGACGTGTTTCCTCTAGTGATAGAAGCAAGCTTGTCTTTGAGGTGAATTGCATGAGAGTGAAACCGTTTGGCATAGAGAGATGATAATCTGGTCCATGCTTCATGGCTAGTTTTCGATCTGACGCAATCATTGGAATTACTGTATCAGTGAGAGAGGCGAGAATGGAGTGCAAGATCAGAGAATCTTGGCGCTTCCACATAGCACAGACTGGATTTGGAGTCTCAACTCCATTAATGTCAAGTGTGGAGGGAGGACATGGAAAAGTTCCATCGAGATAGCCGAGAAGGTCAAGACCAACCGAAGAGGAGCGAGGTAAATTGTGCTTTCCAGGACATATAGTTTGTTGAAGAGAGCTTAAGAGGGAGTTGTACAGCGGAGTTGATTGTGATTAGTGGGGCTGATGGTGGGTTAGTTGGAGGAAGCGGATTGACTGCAGGGTTAAGTGGGGAAACCAAAGTCTGACCATTCAAGGTAGGATTGTTGCCCGGAGCACTAGTGTTGGATTCGGTGGACATTGTAGTTGACTAGAAAAGAGAAAAAAAAATTCTGGGCTGATGGAGGAGGGAACGACAAAAAGATGCGGGAGGAAAAAAAAAGTGGACCGGACTGGAGTGTTGCTCATTGGAGCTACTATGGCTCTGATACCATGACAAAACAAGAGATGCAAATATAAAACTGAACTTTAATTCATATATCTTTTTCTCATAATGAAGTTTACAGCCATGTGTATATATACAATTCTTGAATGAGAGACCTATACAAAGTTGACGTCTAAATGATAAGTTACGGAAATACATATCTAAAATTACAAAATCATTATCTACAATTACAAGATTGTAATGAAAGATTATCTCATGGACCCCAAGCATTATCCCCTAGCTGGACGATTTCTTTAGTGAAGAGTCCAATGGTTTCTGTCTTCTTCTTCATTCCAACTCTGCAATAGACTTCCATTAAATAGGACCCCAAGATGGATAATCAAAATTAGTATTAATTAGAGATATCACGAAATGAACAACTTTGATATAAACTTGTATCACTTGAGTTTGTCATAAATCATAAGGCATTATCTTTTTAGCATTTTAAACTTTAATGTAAGGGTATAGAACACATTTCCCATAAGAATTGGATTACTACCCGGGGTTGCTATGTTCATCACTTTTTTTTAATTTTCATGAGAAGTGTGTTTGGGGGAAATGGTAATATAGTAAACGGATGTGCTTAACAATGACTTTTATTTGTATTTGATGAATTAATAAACATAGAAAATTTTGCTTTTTGCTGGCAAACGATGAAGTAATTGAAGCTTAATGTCCTGTTAATTAATTTCTAAATGGATGTGCTACTGCTTTTGATAACCCTTTCGGTGTATTTTAGGTAAAATCTCACTAGCAACACTAACTTTTGTGTCAATAGTTGGTTAGTTGCTCTAGTTTTAACTATGATTTGGATTAGGGGCATAATTTGCAGGTCGCTGCTGTACAAGTGTTTGAGTTGACTTAGTCATAATGGTGTTGACAAGCTCAGACGTAGTGCACTATGGTCATTGTGGCAAGAACATGAAGAGGCTCATCTCGTGTACTGCTACAAATCCTGATCGGCCATAATGGAAATGCCTCCTGGACCAGGTCTATATAAATCATTGTTGTTTTTCCATTGTATAAGATGGTGGTCTATGTAGACGGTAGTGGATGTGGTCTGTTTATTTGGGAAACTGAATTAGGCCAAGCAACCCCCCAAATGGCGAACCGTTTAGGCCCCCCTACACCTGAAGTGAACCCTGTTGACGTGCTTGTAAGGCAGGTGGTAGCCATGAATCGACGACTTGATCACATCTCAGACAGAATTGATCGATGCGGGTGCTACCACATTTTGTAGGCGTGTTTCCCTGTTATGGCAAATACTATATGTGCTTCATTTCGAATTGACTATATGAAAATTTTGGCTACTGCGTTGTATGTTGATTGTGTGTCATATCAGTTAACGTTTAGTGTGTTGTTTCATGTGGCTTGTAGGATGGCTAATTTTTCTTCGTTGCGGGAAGAAACCGTTTCTAAATATAGTGTTCATAGTTATTTATATGATATGATTCAAATCGCTTGGAACATTTATTGTGCAACCTAGTGCGTATATTGTAACTT
>CAVNYN010229207.1:0-58873 GCA_963692815.1 Nyctanthes arbor-tristis | reverse complement strand
ATCTCTAGAGGATTCTCCTCGAGAATCTCCTCCTCAAGATCTTCCTCTGGGTCTTCCTCCAGATCCTCCTCTAGATGCCCTTCCAGATCATTCTCCGGTTCGGGTAAAATTTCATATCCTCCTCTAGATTCCCTCCCAGATCATTCTCAGGTTCGGGTAAAATTTCAGGCACGGGGAGGACTGTAGCACTGTACTATGCATACGCTCCCAATCTACTAAGAGTACCTCACAAAAGAGGTCAAGGTCAATGTCTCTATCTCGAGACATGTGGAGGTGAAAATGGACATTTGTAGCCTCAATCTGCTCATCTTCATCGAAAGTGTCTATCGGATGTTTGATGGACCAAGCTGTAGTCATCTGATATCCAAAGTTCAGGGCTCCAGTACGAGCTACACAAAGACAACTCACATGCTCACTCTTCGTCCAGTTATGGTCAGCTATGAAGTACTCATATGCTAACTTAGCTGCCTCGGCTTGTCCATTTCCTTTATCCGCTGGCATATCTGTTAACCTATTATGCAATTAGTTGGGGTCTTTAGTAACTTTTAGCCATATTTCGATGACTTAGAAGAAATTCTCTTTGTCCTTTAATTGGTAACGTCTTTTTTAAAATTCATATTATGCTCATATTATGCCCATAACTAGGTCAAACTCCAACAAAACTTTTCCTTTATTTATTAGGATACGATAAATACTTTTAACTTTTCCATGGTATCTGCTAGTCTATACTATATATCTTTCCTTTGTTAAATACATGTATAAGTTTCCAGCATATACAAAAACATAACTTGTAAAATCGTATCCAGGTAAAAAATTCTTGAAGCCGCAAATAATCTTTTACTTGCAGTTGGCGGTGCGAACGACAGCGGGTGGCAATTAAGTTAGAATATAATGAAATTTCTTTTCAAAAATATCTTTTTAAGCGAGTCTACAAAAATGTAGGCTCTAATGCCAAACTGTAAGGCCCCAAGTTCTAGGCACCCAGAACGCAGCTCAACTTCTTTAACACTTCTTTCTTAAACATGGAAATCAAAATTGTAAATAAAAAAGTACGGAAATTTTTGTTTCTTATTTAAAATAAACAACATAACAATATTCGATAAAAACTAATGTTCAATAACGTGTATATATAATAAGAATAGGGTGGTCAATGTTGGACACATTAAGAAAATTGATGATGTCATTCGTGGCATCACTTATTAATATATCTTTACAATTTTTTTATCTCTTTTTTTTTTGGCCTTAGATCTTACTGCGGTTCTCACTTATCTCTCACTGTTTTCTTGCCATATCCTCTATCAAATCTCGAGGCCAGCATATTGATATTAATTTCTATTGATATTTCCAAAAGAATTCACGTGTAATTAGAATCTGTCTATTAATTATGGAATTGAATTGTGTTATTGGGACTCAAATTTTGATTTCTTTCATGGGTGAAATCACTCCCCACCCGCTAACACCATTAACCTTCATATTCAACTGGCTTTTCTTTCCCTTTTTTTTCTTTTTTTTTTTTTTACAATTGAGTTTTTTCCTTTTGTTGTTTTAATTTTACCTTTTTTTTTCTTTTTTGGGCCATTTGACATGTCTGCCATGTGCTCTTTATTTGATTTTGACTCAATTATTTTTTTCCTTCAATATATTCGCACCTATGATATTAATACAAATTTTGTTGTCGTCACAAATCCACAAACTGTATATTTCAAATTACAAAACTCTTTTTTCCTATTAATGCATATAATGACAAGAATTTTTTGTTACTTTTTGTATCTATAATATTATTTTGCTCTCGAAATGTCCTTGAATTTAATTAAATTTGACTAAAATATATATCATTGTGCAAAATAGATTCATTAGTGTAGAAATCTTCAAAAGCATTATTATGTGTACGTTAACCATGATTAGGAAAAAGAAACAAGATTACACATATTGGGATGTGAAGTAGTTCATGTAAATGGATCCCTACAATGTTGCAATAATTAAATTACACCTCCTTTTATGAACAATCTAAACAGATGAGTGTGGAATCACTTCAAATAGTTTAAATTTTGTTGTATCAAATATTTATATTTTGTTGCTATAACATGTTTACCACTAATTAATACTTTGTTACCATGTTCATTTTCTTATGCAAGTTTGATCGTGATTTATTATTTAGATTTTTATATATAAATGTTAGAATTTTTTTATTACCATTTTTCTTCTAATTTTGACGTTTAAGTCAAATGATATCACATACAAGCAAATATGGGTGTTTAAGCATTATTGTAATTTTATTATGATATGCGATGTAGAAGTTTCTTCAAATGCAATGTTCGAATTACCTGATGATAAGATTACAGACTTGTAGAAATTATATAATTTTGAGAACAGTAAAAACGAGTTACTTATTGATATTTCTGGGCAAGTCTCAACTAATGATTAGGTAACTAAAGTCAGTAAAAAGCGATCATCTATGTAGAATGAAGAATGATTGAGTCTTTTCTATGAGTTTCTTGAATATTAATAAGTTTTTTTCCTTTTATATTAGTTAATTAGCACTATCTACTCCTAATCTTTTATATTTCTATGTTTTTTGTCCCTAATCTTCAAAAATTGATATTTTAACCCTTAATTCTAATTTTTTTGGCACTAGCTATCCTGTTGGACTATAATGGACTATAATACCCTCCAATTTTAATTAAAATAAAAAGCAACAAAAATAAACAAGCAAGTATATTAATTTTAATAATAATATTCTAATACTCATATTGATTCTTTTATATATCTTATTTAATTACATGTACACGTCATGTGGATACATGCAGTTATATGACATGCATACATGGGAGATATATGTGTCATAAGGGCATTTGCGTCGGTACGAAATTTTTTTATTGATATATATATATATATATATATATATTGCTTTGGTTTCTATTTGATTCAAATTTTTTTAAAGGCAATCAAATCATGTTATTATCGTGTTTTTATTTATTTTTAATCAATTAAAGGGTATTATAGTCATTTTTAGTTAAAAGGGTAGATAGGACAAAAAAGGTGAAAATTGAGGGTAAAAACATCAGTTTGTAAAGGTTAAAGACAAAAAACAAAGAAATACAAAAGGATTGGGGGTGGTTAGTGTCAATTAGCTTTTATATTTTACATTCATTATTTTGCCGGAGATTATTTCTAGACCTCATCATTTCAAATATTTATATCTAGAGTAATGCTATCTAGCACCACTGGTACTTGGCACCATATGAAGGTGGCATTAAATGATAAGTTGAATCAAGTGATTAATTTATTTATTCATTTAATTTCACTTATCATTTAATGACACATTGGATGCCATCTAGACTGGTGCTAAGCACCACTGGTGCTATATAGTATCATTCTTATATCTATTGTTAAAAAATGGTCTACAAATCATTGGTACATTGTTACTGTATCTATTTTTTATGTAAGTTTGATGGTGATTAACTATTTAAATTTTTATATTATTACTGTCTTCTCCTCATGTAACGCACATGTGAGAATTCTAGTTTCATATAAAAGCCATTGTCAACAACTAACAAAATATCCTAACTTTGAAATAACCACATCGTCTTCAATTATTTATGCGGAAGAAGACATTAATCAACAAAAGAAAAAAAAAAGACTTTATTTCTTAGTTGTCATCGCTGATCGAGTCGTTGCCAGTTCTAGGACTTGAAACGTTTTGAGATAAAATGTGAGTGTTTCAAAAGAAATACTCAGTAGATCCCTGTGCACAAACTTTTAAACATGCAATATATATTATGCAGATAATCACATGTACACATGCACATTATGCCTGTGGGCCTGCTAAAATGATGAACTAAGCCTAGAGCTCCCAGTTAAGGTGAACTAGGCCTATGGGCTCCCGGTTAAGGTGAGTTAAGTCTGTAAGACCCCAATTAAGGTGAGCTAAGTCTATGGCTCTTGATTAAAGTGAGCTAATTATGCGCATACTTTCATATCAATATCATAAATCACATAAGCATATACATATTCCATTAATACGTAATTGCATCACAACTTTCGTAAAAACGTGCGCACACTACTTTGAAAACGACTTTAGAAAAGGAATCTACCTAAACGCTTACTTTTCCTTTGAGTTTGAGAGAGAGTGACAACTTAGTCTTACGTTAAATTCCGCATCTCATCTAGACAAAATATTTAATATTTAAAGTTGGAATTTTTCAAAAATATTTAAAACAAAATAAAAGTATGAAATAAAATCGTAAACTGATGTAAAACAACTAAACGTGGAAGTTTTTAGCTCAAATATATAAGCTTTCAAAAGTTTAGGAGCTGAAACAAATAAATTGGACTTTGGTGGCTGAAACGAGCTAATCAATAAATTCAGGGATTAAAATCAACTTGATTGAAAAGTTTTTGAGACCTACTTAAACATGAAATAAGCCTGAGGAATAAAATAAAATACTATAAAATTAACTGACGAACTTGAAACTCTAGGACTTTTGAAGGACTGAAATAATAACGTTTTGAAACAACGGGCTAGATTGCAATTGAGATTAATTAAAATCAAATCACTAAGGATTCTGCGCCAAACCGAACGAAGAAGAGAGTGAGGGAATCTGGGAGTGAGAGGCGACGGTAGAGGCTCGATCAGTGGTGCTGAACGGAAGAATGACACGGACGACCGGAATCGAAGGTCCGCGATGGTAACGGTTCGAGAAGTAGCTACTGGGGTTGAGACTTGGAAGGGTTCAACCGGGGATCAAGGGGTCGCGGGTTCGAGTATCAGCAAGGCAAAAGGTTCGAAGCGGAGGTTCGAGTTGCAGGTGAAGGCCGAAAGGTTCGAGGATGGAAGTCGCGGTTTGGGGGTTCGGCCGAGGGAGGTCTGATTTGGGTTCCAGGTTTCCGGCTTTGGTCACGGTTTGAGGCTTGGAGGTTCGCGACTGGGAGCGGTCGACATTGGCGGGCGCGAAACAAAGGTTTGAATTCTGGCAAAAAAGGCGAAACTCCGGCTGAAAATGGGGCTCGCGATTGGGTTGCTCTGTTTCAGATAAGTCAAAAGGGGTTCTTGGGCTTTCAATTTTTTTTTCCTGGTTTTGGGGTTCTTCTTGTGGAAATTTGGAGCTGAAGAGTGGTGGCTGTGATGGTGGCCACGGCGGTGCGGCAGTGGTCGGAATCGAAGGCTCAAACGGAGTGGAAGAAACGCAGCAGCCGATGGCTGCTCATGTGGATGTGATGCGTGTATATGTATGTGTGTGTATGTGTATACCTGTAGGCTGTAGAAATTATGAGTTTTATACTGGAAATTCTGAACTGTGAATTTTCTAAATGTGTATTTGCTAGGTTTTTGAACGTGTGTATCTGTGTATTAAGGGAAATTGTATGTATTTCTGAACTGAATTCTTGGTGAGTGTAATCTGGGAATTGCAGAATGGGAGGCTGTGAATTTGTGCTGTGTATTGTTCTGTGTTTGCTTGCTGGAGTTGCAAGCTGAGTTTGTATTTCTTGCTATGAATTGTGTGTAATTGATACGAGTGGTCATTCATAATGGGGAAATCTAAGAAACTGGGGACCATGGGGAGATTTTGTGCTGTTTAAAATCCTCTGAAAATCAGAAAAGTTGTGAGGTTTTCAGTTGCCACAACACAACATCCGTTGGAAAAAAAAATAAAAAAAAAAAAGAAGAGAAAATTGTGTCCAAGAATCTGGGTTGAACTCGGCCAATCCTTGTCTGGCTGAGCTTGACTTTAATTTGGGCCTTCAAATTGGGCTTGAAAAATGAGGAATAAAATTTTGTCTAGAGAGTTCTTATGAGTTGACCTTAAAATAAGTAAAAGAGACTTGGGCTTTAAAATTAAGAGCGCGAGACTTACAATTAATTGGGCCAGGATCAAATATATAGAAATAGAATCCAAGTAACTACCACCTCACGTTTTCCTTTAAAATGATTTTGACGAGCGACGCAATTTCTTTAAAATCTTTAAAATCATTATCGTGACTAATTTTTAAAATAATGGATTAGGGTGGTAGCGATACACTTAAATTTTTTTAAAGCTTTAAATAGAAGATTTTCATTTATGAAAATCCGGTCACCACAACCAAAATGTAGCCCACTGAATTTCGTGCAGAACGCGACTAGCTAAGCAGCCAAACTCTGCTGCATGTGCTCCACCACTGTGAACTGTAGTCTGCCCCATCGCCGATCAACGTGCCGCCACCGTAGACCTTTTTTGTCGCCACGCGCCAGTGCGGTTGAGAGCCCACCTTCTTTTCACCCATCTGTTGTGGCTTGTTCACCGGAAAAGTGGCTAGAGGTTGGTCAAATGGTGAGTTACAGGTTTAGTTTCTTCCTTCACAATTTTGTCAACAAGTTTTCTTCCTTTTCCAGTCCAAAACATGCCTCTATGCTAATGATAAAGAAGTTGGGGTTCCTTCCCAAAGGGTAAACCTATCAGGTGGAATAACCCAATTCTTGATAAACCCATCGTTTTTCTCATGTCTAACAGAAATGGGATTCGTCTGCACTTTTTTCCCGACAATCTCCCTTCGAATGAAGAATCACATGATCTTGGCCCCTTTCAACTAACAATTTATCCATCTTCTTCCCTCTTTTAAAGCTCAAACCATCCATTGCATGTGCTACCGCCTCACGTGGACACAACCGTCTTTTTTCAAGACCCAATCCACTGCGTCCGTCACTATATTACGTGGAAACAACCTCCTTAAGAGCAACCCATGGATTTTTCTGATTATCACTATAATGCACCAAATTTTAAAATATTATTTTATAATTTTAAGAAACAGGAGATAATTTAATAGAATTGAAAGTTAAATTATATTTCAAGAAACTTCTATTAACGGGCGGAGAATTTTAAAAGTTATTAACAATTTAAAAATAATTTGTATCAGATAATGTGATTTTATTATTAAAGAAAAAGAATGTAGTATACGTTAACATCCATAAGTCGTTAACTTTAAAATACTATAAGTTTTAATTAGAGATTTTATTAATCCCAGAAGTTCCATTATTGAAAATTTTATTAAAGGTTCACAAGGCTACTAAAAATTCATTACTTGAATATTGTTTGACATACCAAATATTTAATTCGAAATATGAATCAGTAAAAAGGAAACAAAAAGGAAAAAATTGTATTTTTTATATCTTTACAAAGCATGTGGAGATTTTTATAAAATTTAAATTATATATTTTGAAGTAACTCTCTAGCAGGTCGAGCATTTTATAAGTCATTACACAATTAAAGTCCTTTTATATGAGATTGTGGAATTTTATATGCTAAAAGGAAATTTCCTTGTGTATTTACAAGGGCTTATTTAAATTAAAGACTAAATAACTTATATGAGAAACTTTAAGGACAAAACAATAATTATAATAATTGCATTTTAAGACCGTCAAAATGCTTATAAATATGGGTCTCTTGAGGAAAAAATTTTCGCACAAAATTTATGAAAATATTAGAAACCTGCACCCCATTTCAATAAAAGAGGGCAAGGAGGCCTGCCCCTCAAATCTTTTGGGAGCTCGCCCCTTTCCAATAGAGGCGAGCCCCTTCCAGATATATATATATATAAATAACAAATAAATTATTTATTTAGTTAGTTATCTTATAATTAGTTAATTTCTTTGGGTTTTTTTTTTTTTTTTTGAGGAATTTTTTTTGGTTAATTAGGTTAATTAATACTTCACCTAATTAACTCTCTTAAGTAACTTTTGGCATGGCTGGAGTGTTGGTGAATATAACTTTCTATTGGTGTGTTGAAATAAAGACTTCGGAATACATGGTTTGTGACTCGGCAAGTTTCGCAATGGTATGAGTTATGCCTCGTACGTTATTGATAAATTTATATTTGCAGTGTAGGATTGCTAATCATTGGTTATATTATTCCTATGTGTTTTTAGTTTTGATGAATAGATTACTAATCTGTCCCAAATAGATATTAAGGAAATTAATATAGGAAATCTATATTTATAGATTTAAAATATACCTGATAAGTTTGGTGGAAATTAATGGTCGTGCAATGTCATGGAGTGCCGAAATTATTAGCACCTTTATATAGCTAAGGATGGAGATAAGTAATAGTTCAACTACAATACCAAATAATAGTATTATATGCTCCTTTGTGACAATGTGATATTAAATGTTTATCATGCTCTATAATAATAGTTCAACTACAGTACAAAATCATAGTATTGTATGCTCCTTTGTGACAACGTGATATTTAAATGTTTATCATGCTCTATAATATTTATATGATACCATCTTTATTATGGGACATGAAAGTTGAGCATGACATATTTGGCACCATTGAGACATATGTTGTTGGACATATGATATTGTATGCCATATGCACCTATTAGAATAAGATGACAGAGATGAGAATATACATGTGGCATGATAATTGACATGAGATACCACAGAGGATGGTGTGATTCCTAAGTAGTTACATCGTATTGTATTTATCATCCAACTATATACACATGCAGGTGTTGGGGGCCTGGCGACCACCGACCGCGTATATATACCAGAAGCGGTGTTGAGACCCAACGGTTATATGTTATCGCTAGTCCTTGATTGTTTGATGATATTGATAAGTCCTTGTCGTCTCTTGAGCCAAGTTGAGGTAACGACGGATACGTCGAAGAACTTTCGGCCAAGGCATGTGTGCGTAGGCCTTTTGATTATGAGCTCATGCAGTGTTTTACACGAGATATGTAAGTCCTATTTTCATGGTGGTGTGTATAATCATCACATATAGGCATCATATACATATACATGTAGTTACTTGTTGAGCGTTAAGTTATGTAGTTTTGTATTGTAGGTGTGACAATGCAAGCAACGAAGGTTAGTGATACTCCAAGGTGATCAAAGGACTGTATAGGTCTACCACTAGGGGGACCCTAAAGGTTTATTTTAAAAGTAATTACTACATTGTAAAAGTTAATTATTTTCTAAAGATAGTCCTCGATCTTCCTTGTACAGATAGGACTGTTGACACTATATAAAGTATGATTGGATGAGAAATATTTGTATGGAAAAGCTTAATAATAAGATCTCTGATTTAACTTACCGATAATAGTTTGAACATATTCTAGGCGGTCTATATTAATATATAAAGCTAAATCAAGAAATTTTGAATAAATTTACTACTATTAGTCTAAATGTTAATTAGTCATTTGAATTTGAGTACATTGGTTGAGATAAGAATGTGGACATTATATAAAGTATGATTGGATGAGAAATATTTACATGGAAAGCTTAATAATGAGATCTCCAATTTAATTTACCGATAATAGTTTGAACTTATTTTAGGACATCTATATTAGTATATAAAACTAAATCAAGAAATGTTGATTAAATTTACTAATATTAGTCTAAATTTATTATAGGCTAACTATATCAGTATTGAAAGTTAAATCAACAAGTTTTGAATGAATTTACTACTATTAGGTTTAGGCCATATTAAGCAATGATTGTATGTATAGTATGTTTATGTAAGAAATGGCTTATTTAAATTTCTAATCCTGGATATTACATCATCAAAGGCAATATGTTGGTCGAATCATATCATACTAAGCACTTTACCAAATATATTATTCATATCAATGTAAAATATCAAGTTATTAATTAAGAAAACAAAGATATTTTTTATTGAATAAAAAAATAAGGTAATGTAATATATGAGATAATCCCTCCATAATTATTTTACACATTCATGTAAAAATTACCCCTAATGTTGACCATATTTAATTGGTCAATGATTGAAAGCTGACTTCAATAAGGATTTTCCTATTGCTATTTAGAATTTAGTGCGTCCAAACGGGCGAAGTGAATGCAGACTTAGCACGACGCTCTTCCGATCTCAATTTACGGAAGCCAAAACAAAACAATAACTTTAATGCTTAAAGTTGAATTATTCTCCAATAAGCTAATAGATGAAAATCGTACCAGATTATTAACTCCACTGCTTATTGGCGAACTACTTTAATTTTGCAATGTTCTAATCAGTCAAAAATAATGGACATAAGAGAGTATGTATACCAAGGGAGTTTAATTTTTAAAAGAGATACATGTAAAAACAAACAGTTAAAATATTGTAAGTACTATAAGGCATGGAATGATAACCATTATAATCAAACACGCTTACATATAATTTCCAGCGGATTTGAAAACGAAGAAGTATTATTGACATTGTATATCCAATGCAGGGTAATGTACATCTATGGACCTATACATAAGATTATATGTCATCTAGAGAAAAATGCAATCTATCCACTGTAGTGAATGACGCCCCTTTTGGTATTACATCCACTCATTGAAACGTTGTTAGCAAGCTTTATTGATGACATTACCCTTTTCAGCCAAAGTAAAATATTAAAATGGAAAATTTAGTATATATATGGAATTCAAAAAATAAAATTAGCCAAAGGTAAAATAGGAATGAGTTGTAATACCTAAATACATGTATTTCATACTATTATAAAGATATTTGAGAACCATGGCATCACATTCATCATTCTGCTAAGCAAGAAAATTTATTGTGGATGAGTAAAAACAATTTAAAAAATGAGCAACCATTGATAATTTATGACATTAAATAATAGGCAGATGAGCTTACAATTCTATGCCACTGGTGTCTCTAGCTTCATATTTGGAATTTGGCGGCATGTGTACCATTTATGAAAACATTGAATGCCTCACATAAAATCTGCAATATTATTCAAAGTGTGTAAGTATTGAGAAATATGTTTACTCAAAATTTATATATGAAGAAATCCTTACCAAATCTGATATCAATGTTATGAGTATTAAGGACAATAACTGGCTGCATCAATCAATAAAAAGAGGGAAACACAATACAGTAGATAAATGAAGCTTGAATACACTAGTAGGTTAGTAGAACGAAACCAGGGGCAGTTTGTATAAGCTAATTGTATTAAATAAATAAGACAAATAACTTGCAAAACCCGCAAAAAGCAAAATTTATCATGTAATCATCTCAGTCAAATAAGACCATTAAAAAAGGGGGCATAGTGTATATATTAATTCAATATAGAGCATACATCATTTGTGCATGAAACCAAAGTGTAAGTTAGGCATGAGCACGTATCCACCGCATCGGCCAAAAAAAAGAAAACAAGCAAATGTGTGTGAAAAACCCAAGCAATAATTGACAATGTTCGCTGTGCACACCACTGTGCACTAAAAAGACAACAAATAGAAGAAGTATATCATTTTGAAGAGGCAGTGTTCAGAGAAATGTGACAAAAGCCCTCAAAACCGAAATCAACTCTGGGTTTTTGAATCTTGATTCCTTTCTGTTTCTTGTTAGTTGAGGCTCATGTTGATGAGGCTGCGTCAAGGGTAAAGAGTTCATCATCTATGGGTCATTTGGATGGAGTTTCATGAGGAGTTCCCACATCATCATCACTGAGGGAGTCGTAAGGCTGAAAACAAAAAATATATCAATATACATTTAAGATATGGTTTGCAAAAGTAACAATATAGCTTGGATCTGGCAGTTGGGAAAAGTATAATTACCACATTAGACTCAATAGCAGCGCAGGCATTGAATAGTAGGTCCAAGTCTGATTCTGAATTGTAATCCTTTACACAAATTTAAATACTTGTAAATTAACAACAAAACAGATATTGAGGGGTAAACTATCGAAATGCAATGTAATGAATAGGACAGTACCTCGGTTTCTGATACATCTTCTGCTTTGAGCTGCTTGATCTTGGCCTGGTTCTGTGATATCATATTAACATAGTACACCGTGCCACCACTAGATGGGCTCAGCACGGTGCAATCAATTTTAAACAGAAGATCCCAGCCAACCAAGCAGGATATCTCCTCTAGACAGCTTTAGACACCAGTTTCTCCTAAACCAACATAAGTAAAAAAAACATTGCGTAATGATTTATGTAATCACAAAGTTTAAAAAAAAATATATACAAACCAACCTTAAAGTTTAATAAAGATTAAGGACTGTCACCATATCAATATGATTAGAGAACTCACCAGCCGACTTTCCAATTAAACGCTGGCATTCCCGATCCCACAACATCATGTCAGCGTAGCTGAAGGTGTTTAACTCTTAACTGTAGACTGTATCGCCAAACCCCATCTAGAAACCGTGTCTCACACTTGGTGCAGACATACTCCATGTTGTCTCTAGTAACCTTTTTGAAGTAGGTAGGGTCGAAACGCCCAACTATTATAAGAAAGAATTGAGTAACCTGGCTGTAGAACCAACACCCACGAACCTACGGCTAAATGCAAATAGTTACAAACTTTATACAAATTAATTTCATATATTAAAATATGCAAAAAATAATTCTGAAACTATGATACCTCCATAAATGATGATAGCGATGGTTTATATAAACCCAACCTCCTTCCCACCACCGATCGATGTACCAGAGGAAGAAGATACTTGCCTGGAGGATTGGGAAGTAGATGCCCTCATGCTTAAAAAGCTAGAATTCTCACTGAACTCTTTATTAATGTAGATTGTACATAAATAATGCCAGATTGAGTATTTGTAGGGGTAAACAATAAACCTGATCTGAAATTCCTCGACTTCCGGTGTGTGTTCATCGAGCAAAAGTTTGGTCATGTGAAATGACATAGTCATACCCTTTGGATCACCAAAGTTCAACAATCAAGAAAGAAACCAAATTTTAATACGATTCGCATAAAATTTTAGCAAACAACAAGGGAGCTGAAAGTGAAAGAACATACCGCATCTCTTGTTTATACAGCAAAGCTGAAGTAAGACAATAACAAGTTCATGCTCGGAGTAGACAAATAAGTGGAAAACTGGTCAATGTACTCATTCCGTAGAGTACAGTGGATTTTCTTATTGCTACATATAACAGAAACAACATTCAAACAATTAGAACCTTGGGAATAATAGGTTTTTTAATTTAAAAACAAACATAAAAAAAGTTTTACTCTAGGTCTCGGAAGTGGAAACTGCTTCAACTCAAAGGACCATTAGCCAAATCAGTTTTTTAACAACCTCCTTTGGCTTATATGCCCCAACGATGTTTGAATGGATAAACAACAAACAATCTGGTAACTATCAAAATTGGAATATTAAATTACTCATGCAATAACACATCAATTGCATGTTGGAAGAAAAGAGCAAAAATCAATGTGGGAAGTCAAAACATTACCGATCAAGTCAGGACCGTCAACATTAGGTGAGTTAAAGACATTTATAAATGAGGTAAACTTGAAAATAATAAGGGGAAATATTGGGTGTCTCTCATTATGGTGAGCATTGATCTTTGTGGAATCATTAAAGTAAAGCCTGCATGGGTGCGGATTTGGTTTCCATTGGCTTACATTATCTTGACGCTAGAGTGCATCATTGCAAACAATCCTCCATCTTCTCGCTGTTCATAGAACTCAAGGATATATTGCTGAATGATATTGCTGAATAATTTAACATAAGAAAGAAAATTGTGGATTAGTGCTTAGAAATGCTCAAAACTATGGCACACAGTGCACAACATGTAAAACAAAAAATAAATAAAAAATAAACAGATGCATGACTTTAAATGAAAGGAATTCATATTAATAGTTGAACAGCTATAAAAATTAACTCCGAACAATAGTGGATCAACTTTGGACATTTAAACAATAAATACAACATCTTTAACACTTAAAAGAAGAGTTCATAAACACAAAGTGACCCTCAATGTTTACAAATATAATCATCAATCTATATATAGAACATGTCATGCTTGTACATTACATCAAGAACTCCAAACTATATAGAACACCTCACGCTTGAAACTTACATCAATAATTCTACAAAGCATGCTTTTCAGTAGAGTAATATGATTTAAAAAAACAAAATAAAAGACAAATCCCGAATTAAAAGATTAAAACGGTTTCTTTCTTTGAAACGAGATCGCTCTGGATGAAAATTTGAAATAGTTATTTCAAACGAAAAAACAAAAAATCACAATATGTAAAATCTAGACAATATCTATATGGTAAAAAAGTAAATATATAAACAATAGGGAAATAATGTAAAATTTAAGATAACTGCATAAACCATCCAAAGAGAGTTAACACACTCTTATAATAAGCCCACTAGAAATTGTATTATACAGCAAAATAGTGTATAACACAATAATAGATAGTCACATAAGGAATTTTCCAAAAATACTTATTAATTAAATACATCACGTGTGTGTATATATAACACTTAGAAAACACATAGTAACAGAATTAAAATATGATTAATCATAAACATATTTGTGTGTTATATATATAACAAATATATATACATTTGATTAATCTATTGATTAATCAGCAGGGATAATACACATAGAAACTCCAATTTACATTAAGTGTGTGTGTGTGTGTGTGTATATATAGACATACTGAGATTTATAAATTGTACCAAATGATACATGAATTATACTAATTAGAGGATACCAAATGATATGCTTAGATAGACAATTCTATGTATACACGTAATTATGATAAACACAATTCATGCCTATGATAGACACAGTTGAAAATGAATAAATACATGAATTCTTACAACTAGCCAAGTCAACAATCACGAAACAACATCGAATATCACCATAGCAAAACAAAATCAAATAATACTACTAAGCATTAAGATTAAAAAAATGATCAATGAGTAGTTATTAACAAATGTATAGAATAGAACCAACAAACTCGATAAAGGATGTTTAAAAAACAAAACAATACCTATTGATCCATCAGCAATAGCTCGACCAGTCTGACTCCCAGTTCCCTATTATGAAAAAGAACTAACCGCTTCTTGGAAACTCTTAGTAGAAAAGCCGCATTCTTGGGCAAATCAGAGGTCACATCATAGAGGTTGAACATCACAGGAGCCATGGAAGATAGGTTAAATTGATGATTGGAATGTAACTGTGTGCAGAGTAAAGGATTTTGCTAGGAAAAAAATGCTTTGCCAATAAGTTAGGTGATATTTAAGAACTTGCTGTATATCACAAAGGGGTGTATAACTTAAATAGTGCGGAATAGATAACCATCGATAATTGGGCTAATCATAATCTATCAGTGTAACGCCCTGAATTTTAAAAACGCTCGGAGTGTTGGTCTGACTTTTCTTGCTAATTTTAATATAATTTAATGTGGAAAAACAACAAAAAGAAAGGCAACTTAAAGATCAAGTTTCACGAAAAACATTATTCTATAATAAAAATAGCAAAAGGGTGATGATGCAAATCGATATGCTGTGGTGCCAATACCAAATGTTGAAAAGTGTACCCAAATTAAACCATGGTAGTGAAGGCCTAAATGTGACAAAGTTACTGTCAAAGCGGGAGTTCAAGGCTTGAATTATGTGAAGGAGTGTTCAAGTTGAATGTTTGAAAGACTGAAGTCGCATATAGCAAGATGTTTCTGGAAATGAAACTATAATGACTATGGTTTTTATGGGAGTAAAGTATGTCATCAAAAAGTCTATCAAGTTAGAAGTCCAAGACAACTTTCAGATCTCAATTCTGAGTTTCCTATTAAAAGTTATGCACGTTGGAACACGAGCTGCCAGCAGAACTCGGCACCACGCAACTGCACAGCCCTTTCATGCGGCCGCACATCACGTCCGTTTTCTGGTAGAACCACTAGGGTGGGTGCCCTCCTGCCTGGTGAGCCCGCATCGTCCCTGTACGTGATTTGACATGGATTTTTGGCATTTTTATGATTTTCTTTAATTTTTTTATTATTTTACGAATTTTATATGTTTCTTAATTAGTTTAGGTTATTGTTTTTCCTATTTATGGACAACTTTCATTAGACGAGAGAAGAGCTTTGAAGTTTGAAAAAAAAAAACCTAGTTTATTCCCTTTGGGATATTTGTGAGAATTTGAATTCTCATTTCTAATTTCTTGTGTTTGATCAAGAGATTAATTTTCTTTATCAAGAATTGTGTCCTAATTCTTGTGGTGTATTATCAAATTCGTGGTTCATTGATTTAATCGCGGGTCCGAATTAGTTTCTTGGATAACTTAAAAATCTCAAATCGGCTTTCTTGGGATAAATTGCATCGTTGAGAGCTTTGACAAATTCCACACTTCCATGATCGTATCATCTAGTATCAGAGCATCAGGCTCTAATTTCGGGTAACCAAAATCTTAATCTTTCCTTTTGTTAAATTTTGGCATTGGGTTAAGTTTTTATTTTAAAATTTTTGTGGGTTGAAGAATTTGTTTGTGAATTTTTAGAGGATATATTGTTGTATTGGTGAGATGTCGAATAATAATTCGGGTAATGGATCCTCGGTTAGGAATAACCAATTCCTAGCTTTGAAGAATTTCGAACAACAATATGAGCGGATTATAGGAGTACTTGGAGGGCTTGCTACTAATATGACGGAGTTGAGGGGAGATTTTGGAGGAATTCGAACAAGAGTGGATGTTTTAGAGCAAACAAGAGGTCAAAATAGGGAGGGACAAAATAGAGCGAAGAATGTGAATGAGGTGAATAATGATATAGGTAATAATGTGGGCAACAATGGAGAATCGTTAGATGATGGAGAAAGAAGAAGACCTAGAAGAAGGGGTAGGGATGATGTTGATCGGAATTTGAGTAGTATAAAGATAAAAATTCCATCTTTTCAGGTTAAGAGTGATCCGGAGGCATATCTTGAGAGGGAGAAAAAAGTAGAGCTCCTTTTTGGTTGCCATAACTATTCGGATAAGAAGAAAGTTGAATTGGCAGTCATGGAATTTAGTGATTATGCTCTTGTTTGGTGGGATCAATTGGTGACAAGTAGAAGGAGGAACAGAGAGAGACCGATGGAGACTTGGGAGGAGTTGAAAGCTATTATACGCAAGAGATATGTTCCTAACCACTATTATAGGGAATTGTACAATACATTACAAACTCTTACGCAAGGTTCAAGGAATGTGGATGATTACTTCAAGGGGATGGAAGTAGCCATGATTAGAGCCAATATAGTGGAGGATTGGGAGGCTACTATGGATAGGTTTTTACATGGATTGAATCATGAAATAGCCAATATAGTTGAGCTCCAACACTATGTTGATATAGAAGAATTGGTGTATAAGGCAATGAAGGTGGAAAGGCAAATTAAATTTAAGTGGGCTTCAAAATATTCCTTGGAGAATAATTTTGGGAGGAAGAATGGTGAGGACCGAGTTCGAAAGGAAAGGGTAGTAGAAGAGCCTAAAAAGGGACAGGAAGTGGTAGATAAGGGAAAAGCAAAAGTTGGTGATCCTTTTAGGGCGCGTGACATGCAATGTTTCAAATGTAGAGGGTATGAACATAGGATGGCGGAATGTCCTAACTGGAGAACGATGATAATTAAGGGGGATGAAGTGGTGTCAACCGATGAAGAGGATGAGAAGAGGAAATCTCCAGCAAGTGATAAGGAATACGATAGTGATGAAGGGCTAATGGAGGTATCAAAATCATTGTTTGCTACAAGAGTTGAGGAAAAGTCGGTTGAGAATAAAGGAGTTGGGAGTCAACGCACCAATGTTTTTCATATGAGGTGCATGATGAAAAATAACCCTTGTAGTCTTATCATTGATATAGGGAGTTGCGCTAATGTAGTTAGTGCTACTCTTGTGAAAGAGTTAGGATTGAATGCTTCTAAGCATCTTAACCCATACAAGCTACATTAGTTGAATGAGTGCGGAATGATTAAAGTGGAGAAGCAAGCGTGGGTGAATCTCTCTATGGGAAAGTATAGGGATTGGGTGCTATGTGATATGGTGCCCATGCATAATGCGCACATCTTGTTGGGTCGGCCTTGGCAATTTGATAGAAAGGTGATATTTGATGGTTTTAAAAATTACTATAGTTTCCATCAAGGGAGCCGAAAAATTGTTCTACATTTGTTGTCTCAAAAAGAAGTGTGGAAGGAGCAATTAAAATTGAAGGATTGGAAGGTGAAGGAAAAAAAGTTGGAGTGGAGAAGAAAAATAATTTTTCTAACAAACCCCTCTCCAAATCTTTGTCCTTGCAGGTACAAAAGAGGGAGCATCATTACAAACCTAAAGATTCGAGGACGAATCCTTCTAAAGAGGAAGGGAATGATGCAAATCGATATGTCGTGGTGCCAATACCAAATGTTAAAAAGTGTACACAAATTAAACCATGGCAGTAGAGGCCTAAATGTGACAAGGTTACAATCAAAGTGGGAGTTCAAGGCTTAAATTATGTGAAGGAATGTTCAAGTCGAACGTTTGAAAGACCCAAGTCGCGTAGAGCAAGATGTTTCAGGAAACAAAACTATAATGAATATGGTTTTTATGGGAGTAAAGTATGCCATCAGAAAGCCTATCGAGTCAAAAGTCCAACACAACTTTCAGATCTCAATTCTGAGTTTTCTATTAAAAGTTATGCATACTGGAACACGAGCTACCAGCAGAACTCGGTACCATGCGGCCACACAGCACGTCAGTTTTTCGGCCGAACCACTAGGGCGGGCGCCCTCCTGCCTGGTGAGCCCGCACCGTCCCTCTATGCGATTTGACACGGATTTTTGGCATTTTTATGATTTTCTTTAGTTGTTTTTATTATTTTACGAATTTTATATGTTTCCTAATTAGTTTAGGTTATTGTTTTTCCTATTTGAGGACAACTTTCATTAGATGAGAGAAAAGCTTTGAAGTTTGAAAAAAAAAAAAAAAAAAAAAACCTAGTTTATTCCCTTTAGGATATTTGTGAGAATTTGAATTCTCGTTTCTAATTTCTTATGTTTGATCAAGAGATTAATTTTCTTTATCAAGAATTGTGTCCTAATTCTTGTGGTGTATTATCAAATTCTTGGTTCATGGATTTAATCGCGGGTCTGAATTAGTTTCTTGGATAACTTAAAAATCCCGAATCGGCTTTCTTGGGTAAATTGCATCGTTGAGAGTTTTGACAAAATCCGCGCTACCATGATCGTATCAGGTGAGAATTTTGTTTGTGCAATAAATCAAAACTAAATTAAGCTAGCAAAATCAATAATTGAAATAAGTCTGACGATGTGAAAGCTGTGTTCATACATTAAGATCAAATTTGTTTTGAAATAGTTTTCTTAATGATTAAAGTGACTATATTCAAAATAACATCGCATAACTAAATTAAATATTGCTGCCAGTCATTCCACCACCGACTTCAAAGCCTGAAAATTGTTAGTTTGGAAAAGAATGAGTATTTTATAGGAACACTTAGTAGACTTAGCGCATCAATTAACCTATCTCAGGAACAGTACACATAAACATACAATTTCAGTCTTAAATATATTCTCCGAGAACAAGTATGAGTAATGCAAGTCCCGTATTCTCCTTGCATTAAAGCAAGTAATTTTCATGCGTAAAGCAAGTATTCTCATGCATATAGCAAGTATTCTCATAAATTACAATCGCATGTACACATTTACAATATAACTTAATTAATAATGCTCAACTAAAAAAAATATAGTTCTTTGGGAGTAAGAGTCTATCTGTTAGTTTTCTTGAGTTGAGCTTTAGATCTTGAAACTAGTTTCTTAAGTGTCTGACCGCTCCGTCTAGTCATAAAAGAAATTAACTAAAGTTAAAACTTGAAAATTAAGGTTTAATAATTAAATTAAAACCTCAGGGCCTAAAATGAAATAATTAAAAGTATAGAGTATGAGTGAAAATGTGTTTTAAAAGAATTTGAGGGTTAAGTTGGAAGAGAACTAAGATTAGGGATGAATAGGACTTAAATAATAAGTTTAGAGACTGGAAAGACTAAGCTTAGAATTATAAGACCGAAATGGCTAACTCTGAATTTATAGGGACTGAAAAACCACATTTCAAAACATATGGGATTGGAAGGGCTAATTTTGAAGGTCAGAGAACTGAAACATTTCAAATCAAAACTTTATAAACCCTTCTGATAAAAACAGAACATAAAGGACCTACTTAAAAGGTGCTAAAACGTTGAGGACCAACTAAAAGCATATGGAAACATGAGGGCTGCCAAAATAATATTATAACTTATTAAAGTTTCAACACAAGCCCTTCCCAGCCCAAACGTTTAGGCAGACGACACAGAGAGAAAAATGGACGCTGGGGGTTTTCTTGGGTTATTTTCGGTTAGAAATCGACGTTTTTGACATCTAAAAATAGGGAAAAACAATGCTCTCAACGAGCTCTTTCCATCTAAGTGAGTATTTTGACAAATGGTGGAACTTTTTAGTTGAGGCTCGTTTTGTGAAACTTGTTTTCCGACGGGTTTCTTCACTTATGTCTGTCATAAATCGGTTCTTAAGCGTCTAGGGGTTATGGGCTTCGAGTTTTGGGGTCGATTGGGGTTTATTTTGGTGGTTGTTGAAAAGGGGCTGAGATAGGGGTTGGTTTTCCCGATGGATAGTGGCCAGCTTGGGGCTACCAGCGGTGATGCGTAGTGCCGGCAGGATGAAGAGATCCTCAGTGTTGTGTTCTTCTTGCTTGCTTTGGGTTTTTGGTGTTTGAGTGTACGTATATATGTATATATGAAATCTTCAGCTTGTTTTTGTGTAATATATCTATGTGTAGGTGTGTCTATTTGACTGTAAATGTTCAGTTTGTTTTTGTTCTTGTGATATGAAGTGTGTAGAAGAAATGATGGTGAATGTGATGTTGTGCTTGTTAAAGGTGGTGCTTTGACATAGAAAATACTTGCAAAATCTTTAAGACAATGAGAAGAAAAGAGAAACATTGGAGAGTGACAGTGAGAGGGAGACCTTTCTTGGCTGCTGGATCAGAATTTGAGTTTGGGGAAATGGTTTTAAGGGAGTTTATATATATTAGTATTTTTAGCATAGGGTTACATGGATAGGAAGGGTTGGAATGAGGCATAACCAAGAATGGTAAAAATAAATTCTTGGATTTAATTTGGCATACTATTTGGGAAAAAGTCTACATAAATATAAGAATTGGGAATTGAATGTTTTCTATGAAGTTGAGACTTAAAATAGGTCAAAGGAACTCAATATGCTAATGCTATCTATTTTTGGAAGGATTTATTAAATCTTAGATTCAATACATCGACCTTAAGAATTCTTGAGAATTTATTTTATTTCAGACGATTAAATTTTTAAATTTAACATTGACTGGACTAGCACGTTAGTGAAGTATGGCTTTTCAAAGTTATTCTAGGCATGTCAATAGCGACACATGTATTAAAATAAAATTTTTAAATGGAAAAAATTTTCAGCTACAATCTGTACTCAATTAGGGCTCCGGCTCGTTGAAACAAAACTTCCCCAAAAAAAGGTATAATGTAAGTAGATTTGGGGTTTAACAAAAATAAAATAAATTTACATTAATATGATTGGTAGAACAGGTAAATTATGGCCCGTTAATATAATATTAAGTTAATCATGATAAATTAATACAATAAATAATTGTAAATTATGGTAACGCAGATTATTAATCATGTTAAAATAATTCAATAAATATTGGTCGGTTGAAAAGGCTATAATTGATTATAATATTATAATTAAGGATTAAGAATTAATCAATTAGGGTTTCGGCTCATTGATACAAACCTTCCAAAATTTAAAAAAAAAAATGTATAATATAATTATGGTAAATGAATACATGATATCTTCTCGTAAATTATGGTAAATTAAAAAGGGTATAATATAATTTTGGCTGGTGTTTAACAAAAGTAAATTAACATTACCTTAATTAGGGAAGCCGATGAACACTATCCATAGCTCACGATTGGAAACACCTCAGTTAGGCTGCGTCGCACCTAAAATTTTCTCTGCAAAAAAAAATAGAGAATAATTAGGGTTGATGATTTAAGGAAAATAAAGGTAATTAGAGTTGAAGCCGTATGATTTGGATAATCTTCATCACTGTAGAGATGCAGTTAAATTAAAACACAATATGCAAAATATCTGGAATCCCTTATATAGATAAAGGAAACGCAAATAGAGGGAGAGAGGAATGAATATATGATTCGATTCGGAAACATTATATCAAGGCTATGACTCTTTCCTCTGAAAATTATCTAAAAATTGTAATCTTGAACTCGCTTAGTTTAGATAATCTTCATCATGGTAGAGACACGGTTAAATTCAACCAAAATATGGTCAAGATTTGGAAACCCTTTTGAAGATTAGGGAAACGCAGAAGAGGGATAGAGGATCAAAGATCTTTATTGATTTGGAAGCAATCGGTAAGGCGCCGGATCTGGAGTAGAGTTCTAGCAGCGATGGTAACGATGGAGATAGAGAGGGACGATGGAGAGAGAGAGAGAGAGAGGGAGAGAGAGAGATACACTGAAATGAGTGAAATGAGCGATGTATCGTGTGAACGGGAAAGAAAGAGAAAATCTGGAAAGTGCCTAGAATCTATATATATTCATTAAATGAACATTATTTGACATACTAAATATTAATTCGAAATGTGAGTCATTAAAAAGGAAACAAAAAAGGAAAAAGAAGTATTTTTTTCATATTTTTACGAAGTGCGTGGAAATTTTTATAAAATTTAAATTATATATTTCGAGGTAACTATGTAGTAGGTCGAACATTTTACAAGTCGTTACACAATTAATACTCCTTCATATGAGATTGTGGAATTTTCTATCCTAAAAGGAAATTTCCTTGGGCATTTACAAGGGCTTGTTTAAGTTAAAGACTAAAAGAACATAAATAGGAAACTTTAAGGATAAAACAGTAATTATAATAACGACATTTTAAGCCCCTATAAATGTTTATAAATATAGGTCGCTTGGGAAAAGTATTTTCGTACAAAATTTTTTAAAATATTAGAAAACCCAACCCCATTTTAGTTAAAAAAGGGTGAGCCTTCTTGGAAAGGCAGCCCGCCCCTCAAATCTTTTGGGAGCTCGCCTCCCTTCCCATTGAGGCAAGCCCCTACCAAATACATAAATAATAAATAAATTATTTATTTATATATTTATCTTATAATTAGTTAATTTTTTTGGTTAATTAGGTTAATTAATACTTAACCTAATTAACTCTCTTAAGTAAACCGCCCTTCAAATCTTTTGGGAGCGCGCCCCTCTTCCCATAGAGGAGAACCCCCTCCAATCATATAAATAATAAATAAATTATTTAGTTATTTAGTTATCTTATAATTAGTTAATTTTTTTGGTTAATTAGGTTAATTAATACTTAACCTAGTTCACTCTATTAAGTAACTTTTGACGTGGTTGGAGTGTTGGTGAATATAATTTTCTATTGGCGTGTTGCAATAAAGATTCCGGAATACATGGTTTGTGACTCAGAAATTTTCGCAATGGTACGAGTTATACCTTGTAGGTTATTGATAAATTTATTTTCGAGGTTGGTTATATTATTCTTAAGTGTTTTTAGTTTTGATAAAGATTATTAATTTGTCCCAAATAGATATTAAGGAGATTAATATAGGAAATCTCATATTTATGGATTTAAAATAAACCTGATAAATTGGGTAGAAATCGATGGCTTCTGCAATGTCATGGAGTGCCTAAGTTATTAGCACCCTTAAATAGTTGAGGATGGAGGTGAGTAACGATTCAACTACAATGTAAAACAATAGTATTATGTGCTCCTTTTGTGACAATGTGATATTTAAATGTTTATCATGCCCTATAATATTTATATGAAACTATCTTTATTTTGGGGCCTGAAAGTTGAGCATGAGATATTTGGCAATATCGAGACATATGTTGTTGAACATTTGATGTTGTATGCTATATGCACCTATGTGAGTAAGATGATAGAGATGAGAATATACATATGGCATGATGATTGACGTGAGACACCATAGACGATGGTATGATCCCTATGTAATTACATCACATTGTATTTGTCATCTAGGTATATACATTTGCGAGTGTTGGGGGCCTAGCGACCTCCGACCAGGTATATATATATATATAGGACACGGTGTTGAGACCCGACGGTTGTATGTTATGGCCAAACCTGGATTGCTCAATGATATTAGTAGGTCTTTGTTGTCTCCTGAACCAAGTTGAGGCAACGATGGACACGTCGAAGGATCTCGAGTCGAGGTGAGACTATGATAGACTTTTGGGCAAGGTATGTGGGCACAGGCCTTTTGATTATGAGCACGTGCGGTGTTTTGTACGAGAGATGAGGGCGAATCATCACATATAGACATCGTATACATGTACATGCCGTTACTTGCATAATTCTAGCTCATATAGTTTTGTATTGTAGGTGTGATAATGCAAGTAACAAAGGTTGGTAGTAACTCCAAAGTGATCAAAGGACTGTATAGGTCTACCACCCGGGGCACCTTAGAAGTTACAAATCTTTTTATTTTAAAAGTAATTACTATTTTATAAAAGTTAATTATTTTCTAAAGATAGTCTATGATCTTCCCTGTCATTATTAAGAAGCGAACTTTATTTATTGTTGAACAAACACGTTTTTATTAAATTATCTTACAAATACAAACATATTATACCACTTTAAAAATAAATTCTATATGGCTCAAGTTATTCTTTGTTGAAAATATTATTTGAGAAAAATAATCTTTGAAATACCGAAAATTTGTACAAATTATAATATTCAAAATTTTTATTTTCCGAGTAATATAGAAATTTTTAGAATATTCAAGGGCGTTACAATCATGCTTCAACTTTGAGGCCTATCTCTTTCGTTCACCAACATCTGGGTTCTCTCACGTGTACCCACATGGTTAAGGCTAGCTTGGCTCTGATATCGCTCTTATGGATCTATACCTTGCAAAACATCTCAAATATTACAAAGAAAATTAACATTCAATTTAGCAATTACAAAAGGGATTGCAAGAAGCTTCAAAAAGGAAAGTAAAGATGAAAGAAAAAATCCCCTTTGTTCTCTCTTGTGTAAGATCGGAAGAGCGTTTTGGCGATTGTAAAGTTGAAGTATCAACTAGAGCTCAAATTTTATTGCCCAACTCCCACAATGGCAACCCCACAAAGCCCACACTAATCTGACACACTTGAATCATAAACCACCAAGGTTAAATATCTCCCATTAAGGAAGGAAGCAGTAGACGACTCCAACAAAAGAAGATAGAATTCAGCCTTTTAAAACCACTAAGTAATTAAAGGACGAAAAAAGGTCACACGCCTTTTGCTTTGATTTTCTTATGTATTGTGTGCGTTTCATATTCTCATACCACTAACGTATTTATAGGAGAGAACACAATTCAAAAGGTACGAAGATAAGATAAGCTAATATTTTAAAAGATATTATCCAAGATCCCGAAGTAGATTCAAAGTGTGTCTCTTATCATTATCCAACCACTTGAGCAAAAACCAAGTTGTTTATTACTCTAAAGTGGTAGTTATCTCGCTACCTAATTGTGGAGTTGGCCTTTTGTTATTTAGTCTTTGGCTTTTAAGCCTCTGAATTTGTCATTTATTTCGTTCAAGTCCATGTCACCATTGACTCGGGTTTATTGGAAATCAATAACCCAACAAATCCGTTATTGTTTTGGGGGTATTTTTGTAAAGATCCCCTATCTTTAATTGGCCCATTTAATAGGTATGACCAGCAGATGGTGCCATAAAGGACCATCATCTTGTGCTAGAAAATATATACGAATCATGTTTTGTCTATTATGAACGTTGTTACAAATTTACAGAAGGGTAAATTTCACAAAATGACCCCCAACTTTTACAAAAAATAATAATTTTTATCCATAACCTTTTTTTCAAGGCTGTAGGTCCTCAACCTTTCAAAAATATGCGAACAAGGTCTCTATGAACAATTTTGATTTATTTTCACATTTATTTGCTTACAGAATAACCATTTTACCCTCATCACATGAAAGAAGATTAATACAAAAAAAATTTTTAAAAAAAAATTGAAAGATTTACAATACAAGAACAAAAAAATATATTAATTTATCCAATCAATTACTCATAACTTCCATTGAGTAATAACATCGGAATGTCCCTCGGCATTCTCTGGGGGGTAGAGGATAAGACCTTCACTTATATTGTCTCCAACGACAATAAAAAGGGGATTTTCTTTCCCTTTTAGCTATATGTAGACTCAAAAGATTGGGATGAGAGGAACACCCTCGTTTTCTACTGGTAATTCATTCGTTCAATTTTTTTCACAAGAAAAAATTATACATTTATAGTCATTATAATTTTTATAACTTGAATATCAATCACGTCTCAATTATCATTACTTAATGAGCCAAGCTATTTGGACAACAAAAAAAAACAAAGGAGAGAAAACCAATAGGGATAATAAGGTAAATTTATACTTCATTTGTCACTTTTTTTTTGTCAACATTCTAGGCCAAATATAATTATTCTTACTTTTCTACTTTTGACTTTTGAAGAGTTCACTACTGAAAGTGACTATGGCAGCTGTGGTGTTGGTGGTGGTGGTAGTGGTGTTAGGTAAGTAAATAGAAAAGATAATACATTTATCAATGTATATGTATAATTTGTGTTGAGTGGGTGAATGAGAAGACGATATATAAATGAATATATATAAGTGTGTGAAAGTGAAAACAACAAAGAGGTCAAAAAAATTTCTAAAGTTTTTATTTTCTTATTTTTTAATTTTTTAAGTACAATTATATTTTGCATTATAGCAATACAATTGCGTATAGATATATATCATATTAAAACATATTGCAAAGAAATCAACAATCTCTGAAATAAAATAATAATACAAACCCTATACAAGAGACTACAAACAACAGTATATGTAGACAAACCCTCATATAAGAGGAATCAAATCTGGGACATCTAAGTCCAAAGACCTCAACCTCATTGGTTTCCTAACTCTCTAACCAAACGGACTAAGGCCTTACTGGCTTCCTAGTTTTTTAATTTAAGTTAATGGTAAAATTGTCTTTTTTGAAAAAGTGAACGGTGAAAAATGACAAAAATCGTCTATATAGACCTTTTGTGAAAATTTTTGAAAGTTGAAGACTTGTAGTCTTAAAAAAATGTTAGCAACGGTAAATCCCTTTCCAAAATTTCTTGAAGTTCTATCCTCGTGTGACGTGCATGAAATATACTACTCGGGGTGTAAGGTTTTGTTGCAAAATCTTCTGTAGGTTTTTATAAACTTTTTCTAGAGACGCAATCATTACTTTCTATAAAAGTTGGGGACTTTTTTTTGAAATTTACCCTTTAAACAATTATAAATTTATATATGCGTCGAGTGTTCAAAGATTTTTTGAAAAAAATAGCCTATCTTATGCATTTAGCGCACTGATATTATTTTAGTAAATTGACCCAAGTTGGACATATTCTACGGAGTTCTATGTATAATGTCTAATAGATAATATAACAGGCTTTCATTGGACATTATAGACTCCATATAATAACTACAAGTTGGGGTCGGAGAAACTTGTTATTTGTTTGAGTTTATTAATTTATTTATCGGATACTAGCTTATCAAGGTTTTATTGTGCTAATTAATAATCAAAAAAAGATTTCGATAAACAAAGTTGGTATATAGTTAAAAAAAAAAAATTATTATTGTTATCTTCCTTTAGATTTTGATCTTTCTTACTTAAGAGTAGTGATATTTATTATTTAGATTAGAGATCAAACTCTTGTTTCAATCTCCCATCATATGTCTATTGAGATTATTTTATCATACACACATGTAAAGCAATCATGTGGATTGGTCTACAGGCATATAGCGAGAGATTATTTTCAATCATATTTGGTTATATTGAAGATGATGAAATTGATGTGGATAGTGTCCACTTCTCAAATTCTTATCACTAGATTTTTACCCGTGCATTGCACAGTTAGATATCTTACCAAATTTATCTATATCAATATCAATATTTAGTTTTGATAAATTATAATTCCGTTGGCATCATCTTACAATAATTATAATGTCCCAATAAACACCATATGGCTATATGGTAGTACCATATAGCATATAGACATATAGTGTAACATCATTTTTACTATTAAATGGCATTAATAAAACAAATAAATTTATTTATCCTATAATACACAATAGAAGAGGGACTACATAGTATGAAATGATTGTTAGCTCGATGGTATTGTGTAGTAACATTTATTTTTTAAAATTTTTTTATGAATATATTAGATCCTCACGGATTTTGTAAATTATAAAATTTTATCCATCATAATAAAAGAAGATTAATTAATCACAAAGAATAAATATGAATAACTCATTGTTTGATAATGAAATTTATAACTATTAATATTAATATATATATATATATATATATTAATAAAGTAAAAGCAAATTGAAAGAATAAAACTGGATAAGAGCTCTTTATTATCAATTTCATTAATTGTATGTTGACTGACGACTCAGAGAGAGAGAGAGAGAGGATAGAGATAGAATATTTAGATAAGGACCAAAAATTAAAAACTAAAAAATAAAAAGGATAAACATCAAAGTTACCGCACTCTTTACTACAAAACGATCAAAATGACCAAAAAGCCCCTACTCATAGCATTTTAAGCTAGAAAATTGTGGTAAAATTGTAATGCAGCACCTCTCATTTAATTAATATATAGATTTCATTTGGCAAAATTTTGAATTCAAAATTTGAAAAAAATATGATAATCAATTATGGCGGCAACCCAAATGGACCCTTGGCATGTGTATTCCTGTGAAAGAGACCCATAAAACTAAGTGTGTCTCATGTATTTTCTATTTCTTTTTTCAATTTTTTGTTTTCTCAAACCATTTGATTAAGGGGTAGGTTGAGTTATTGACTTACAGGTTTAAAATTCAATTTCCTTATATAGGGTATTTTCTATATTTTATTGAAGTATGAATTCCCCTACATGGTGTTTGTATTGTTGATTTTCTTACCGCCGCATTCTACTAGCATAAATATCTATGCGCATGTTTGCTGCTATGATACTAATTGTACTTTCAAAAAGAAATTGTTTTTCTCTTTTTTCCCTTACATTTTCTTCATCATTTTCCATACTGTCTCTATTTTTCAAAATCCATCTTCACATTTTACACTATTATTTTATAATTATTTTTAAATTTCTTTCCATCTCTCTTTTTTCCCCCTATACGTGTACACTTTTTTCGATTTCCCTTCACATCATCTCCCGTACACTATTTGAATGTGAATGTCTTTTTTAATATACAGGTCCCATGTGTTTTAAATGTTCTTTTTAATTTTCACTTTTTTAAACAGTCTCTCTCTCTTTTTCTTCACTCTCATCATTTTCTAATGTCAAATATCTGTTTTTCAACCCATCTCCACACTATCAACTACCGTTCGAACCGCTAATTCATCAATCTTTTAGGCAGGTGGCATCATTTTATATTAAATGCATTTTTCCCATTCCTAGCGATATAGTTCGATCTGCTGTAAGTATGACACGAAATATTTTATTCAGAAATCCAATTAAATATTAAGAGTCTATTTAATTTGAATTTTTCAAAATCAATTGTCACACTCATCTTTACATTGTCAACGACCATTTTATTATGAGTAATGCTATTTACTTGTATTGGTGATTAATCTCCAATTTACTTTATCATTTCTTTATTGTTTACTGAATAAATTAATGCTTGCATGATTTATGCATCTCTGCCAATCTCATACTGTAGTGATACCAACTAAACTAGAGGCCGATCTTCAATCTAAACGAATAGCATTAGTCTTTTATTATTACTTTGAATTTCCCTCTATCTTTATCATCGTTTTTAGTTTTCCCACTATTTTACTCTATGTTTCCATTTTATTAAAATAATAATATTTCTCTCCCTGCCTCCCTCCCTCTCTCTCTCTCTCTCTCTCTCTCATCTCATCTCTTTGATAACATTGACATTAATATTGGAGATGCTCTCTACATTTATAGTTACGAGCATTGGAGACACTCTACATAGAAATATGCACATATTCAATATTCAATAAGAAATTGTCAACTAAACTTAAGACACGTATCCAACTCCAAATTAAACTACTATTCTTTCTAAAATATTTTTATGACTATATTCTTCTATTAATTAGAACATCTTTTTATAAATTTTCATTTTCATCAAAAGATTTCGTTAGAAAAAATGACTTGTGAAAAAGTAGGACTATTTACTTTTATTAATGTTTGAGATAATGCTGATAAATTTTTGCACGCAGTTGAAAGGCATGCTTCCTCAAATAACTCAGTGGGTTTGGTTAATAATAATAATAATAATAATAATAATGATGACCTATCAAGTTGTTTATTTATTTCTTTATTTATTTTAAATTACAATTTATTTTTTAATTCAATTTTGTTTTTTATTTTGTAGAGAGGGAGCTTTTAGGGTTGGGACTAGAGGAGAGGCAAGTGTGATTTGAATCCAATACCTTTTATTCTGGACTTGAGCATTTAACCATTGCGACATAATTTAGGCCACTAATTCAATCTTTAAGTCACGTGTCATCATTCTATATTAAATGTCTTTTTTCCTTTTTCGAAAAGGTCAGCAGTTATAGCTTACCAAAATCCGGTGGTAATTCGATAGTAATTATGACACGAAATATAATATTCATAAATCCAATTAAAAATTAAGACATCTTATATGGAACTTGAACATTTAACTACTTCGACATAATTAGAAATACTAATTCAATTTTTTTGACACGTGTCATCATTTTATATGAAATGCTTTTTTCCCTTTTCGAAAAGGTCCGCGGTTATGACTTATCAAAATCCTGGTGATAGTTGGACCGTAATTATGACATAATATTATATTCATAAATTCAATTAAAAATTAAGAGTCTATTTGATTTGAATTTTTCAAAATCAAATTTTCTTCAAACTCATATTAAATCACATATTTATCTATTAAAATAATTTTACATCTAGATTCATAATTTTTTCTTACTTTTTCAACTACACATTCTCCCAAAAAAAATCCCATTGTCACAAAACCAATTCTAAAAAGTTTAACCAAACACCCTTCTTTTCACAAAAGCAATTGTAATTAATTGGTTAAAAAAACATGGAATACTGAGTAAAATCCTGATATTTATTTTCTATTTTTTATTAATATAATTTTATCTATTATTGGTTTTTTTTTTTTGGGGCCGGGGGGATTGGGCAACCATCTATTACTCATTTGATAACTATTATTTAAGGGTAATTTTCACTATAGGTCATAAATCTTTTAACTATGTATCAATTTTGTCTCAATTCTTTTTTTGGACCTACTAAGTCTCCAACATTTCATTTATTATCATATTATGTTCCCAACGCCACATTTCATCCCCAACCTTTCAATTATCACCATTAACCACTATCAAAATGACTATTATGCCCTCAATTCTTTATTTTCACTATAGGTCTCTAATCTTTTAATTTTTATACAGTTTTGTCCCCATCATTTTTAAGCGTATAGGACCCCAGCCTTTTATTTTTTTACCATGTTATATCTCCATTAACACTTTTCACACATAATAATTTAATTTGTATTGTTAATATCTATTAAAATTATCATTATAACATTAATTATTTAAATAAAAAATAAAGAAAAATATAAACTAACAAGTCTGTCCACTCTAACCTACATCAACGCAACACAATGACAATAGTTGAGAATAATGATAATAAAAAAAGATTTATCTATATCGGTGTGACGAATCGAATCAGATTTCTTAATCTACCACATATCACATGGAGGCTACGGATTGGGTAAATCCACCCAATAAAATGATTTTTGATTTATAAAAAATTGAACATAACCATAATACTCTAATTTTAGTTTAATTTATTGTGTCTCCCCCTAATTATCACCATAATTTGTCCCGATTTGTTATCCATCTCAATCCGATTAGATTCACCAATTGTAAATCGCAAGATGGATTTCGAGGCTTGAAAAAATTACCAAAAAAGGGAAATTTCCTCTCTTCCTTTTGCTATTGGAAATGGAATCATAATAGTCTAGTGACAATGAAAGTAAGCACGACAAATTTAGAGTGGAATGAAGGTGTTAGTAGTAATTTTAATAGGAATTAATAGTACTAATTGAAAGGTTGAGGCCGGAAAGGTGTTAATAAGGATGTAACACGACATTAAATGAAAGGTTATGTGCCATAATGTCTAAAAAAGGATGAAAACAAAATTGTATAAAAATTGAAAGGTTTGGGGCATATAGTGGAAATAAATAATTATGGGTACAATGGTCATATTGATTGGGGTTGATTTTGAAAATTGAAAGGTTCGGGATGAAAAATAACGTTAGGAACATAATACGATTATATATGAAAGGTTGAGGCCCTTGTAGGGAGAAAAAAATATGGACAAAATTGATACAAAGTTAAAAGATTGGAGACCTATAGTGAAAATTGATTTAATATTAACAACCATACTACTATTCAAAAATAATAAAAACCACACATATAACTAAAAAATAAATTTCTTGTTTTCAAAAAAAAAAAAAATAAATTTCTTAACTCATTTTATCCTATATAATTTATTTATATAATGAGAAATTATCACCCGACTTTATGGAAAGGTTTTTCCCTTACAAGCATAGAAAGAATAAATAATTGTCTGCTTGCCTTAATCTTTAGAAATTTAGTCTTGTCATAGACTATCTTTTCTCTTTTCTTTTATTTCCCTTTTTTTTCTTAAGACAATCCAACTTCAAATAACACCGCCAAGTGGTATACTAGTACTAGTACTAGTAATTAAAATCAAATAACCTTAAATTGTGGTGTAATACTTCTTCCATTCTGCAGAGATAGTTTCCTTAAATTTTTCATACAAATTAAGAAAATTTAATTAACGATTTATTAGAAAAATGCAATTTAAGAATACTTTTTCCGTCCCACAGAAATAGACATGTTTCTATTTTCACATAGATTAAAAATATTCAATTAATATTATTAGAAAAGTTTAGGAGCATTTTCTTAATATGCTTTTTCACTTATTAATTATTTTACTTCAATAATTCTATTTTGTTAATGGTAATGTACATTAAATATGGGTATATTTCAAACACATTTTAAAAGGAAAGTGGACTATCTTTGTGGGACAGATAAAAAAAGAAATATATGCCTATCTTTATGACATGGATGTAGTATTTCTTAATATACCATTTTATTTATTATTTCGCTCCCGCAAAGATACCTCTTTTTTTTTTTTTTTAATATTATGAGGGAATGTCGGGGAGGGAAATTGAAACTACACCTAAAGTATGAGAAACCTACTTAGATGCCATTAGACCTTAAGTCTTGACAGATAGCTTTTTTTATTTGTACATAGATTAAGAAAATTTCATTTAATAGTATAGGAAATGTAAATTTAATATTATTTTCTTATTATACCATTTTCTTTATTAATTATTTCACCTTAATTAATGGAGTAATTATATATTGTTAATAACAATGCATATCAATAATGAGTATATAAGAAAACTAATATTTTAATTATATTTTTAAAAGAAAATAATGTATGTTTTGGAACGGACGAAAAAATAAATACTTGACTATTATGAGAAGGAGATACCATTTAATATTTCACTTTAATTGGTATTTTTTGTTGATTATAATATACAATAAATATGAATATTTTAGAATATTAAATAATTAAATACCCACTCCTTTCCAAAATGATATTCTCTATTCCTTTTTTATTCGTCTCAAATTATATTTATCTTTACTTATTTAACTTTTTAGTTTTCTAAAATACTCTTATTTATTATATGTGATAATTAATCATAAAAAGATCTAGAGTAAAAATATTAAATAAATCAAAAGTTAAATTAAAAAATGTATTCTTAAATTTTATATTTTTAATAATATTAATTAAAATTTTAAAAAGAAAATGAATTATGGGCCTGTTTGGTTAGATTTATAAAATTAATTTATAAAAAGAATTTATAAAGAGTGAAAATGAGTGGTGAATATTTAATTAAAGTTTAAAATATATGATGATTATTGAGTAGTTATCAAATCAATAATAGATAAATTTATAAATAAAAAAACTATGCCAAAGGGCTCTATAATGTGAGGGGAATGTAAAGGAATAGAGATTTATCGGTGCAGACAAAATGAATAAAAATAAGGATCTCATGACACCTTGAAAATCCGTGTAATGAAACTTTTCCCTCTTCAAACACACCAATCGTATTTTCTCAATTTCACATTTTCTCTGAATTCCAGACACACTCTGCAGAGAACCTTCAGAAGAAGAGCACCTGACGTCTTTCAGATTTCTTTCGTAAGATATATCCCCGAACAAAGTTGCGGAGAATGGAACCGATTGTCCCGTGTCTGGACCTCAATCTCTATGGCGATTCAACTTCTTCATCTCCTGCTGTCATCCCAAAAATCGTCCCCAAAATCGAACCCAAAATTGAACCCTTTGATGAACCCCCTCCATTTCCACCGCGTACTCACCAACCCACCTACCAAACCAACCCTGGAACAGCAGTGTCCTCTGAATTTAACCGCATTTCGGAGCTTTTCCGTACTGCCTTCGCCCAACAACTTCACAAGTATGGGGGTCTATCCGTTCCTCCTGTGGCAGACCCAAATTCGGGGGCTATAGTCCCTTACAGTAGTAACACTGAAACCCAGGTTGCGAATGCTGTTATATCGCCGCGTGGTGGCCGCAAACAAGACCAGCGCTCGTCGGAGCTGGTCAGGGTTACGGATCTTAAAGTTGAGAGACCAGAGGTACTTTCGGGGCGGAATTCGCCGTGCCCGGATGTTATTTGATTCGCTGCGTGTTTTCTTTGCTGCAGAGGATGAGAAACGCCGTGATTTGTTGGTACATCAGAGAGGGAACAGAAGAGTGGATTTGAAGGTAGCTGCTCTTATGAAAAGCCAAGGCCTCTGGCTAAATCGCGACAAGAGGATCGTGGGTGCTATTCCTGGAATTTCCATTGGTGATGCTTTCTTTTTTAGGATGGAATTGTGTGTGGTTGGATTGCACGGCCAGTGCCAGGCTGGGATTGATTATGTCCCTGCCACTCAAAGCTCAAACGGGGAGCCTGTTGCAACGAGCATCATCGTATCAGGGGGTTACGAAGATGATGAGGATGCTGGAGATACAATAATCTACACTGGACATGGTGGACAGGACAAACATAGCAGGCAGATTGTGCACCAGAAATTGGAATGTGGTAATTTGGCTTTGGAAAGAAGCATGCATTATGGCATTGAGGTGAGGGTTATTCGTGGTCTTAAATATGAAGGTAGTGCTAGTGGTAAAGTGTATGTTTATGATGGCTTGTATCGTGTAACTGATACCTGGTTTGATGTGGGAAAGTCAGGCTTTGGGGTTTATAAATTCAAGCTTGTTAGGTATGAAAATCAGGGGCAAATGGGAAGTATGATGTTGAAGTTTGCGGAAAGTCTCAGGACTAGGACGCTGGATGCCTGGCCGAGAGGTTATGTAACATTTGATTTGTCAAGGAAAATGGAAAATGTGCCTGTCTTTCTCTTTAATGACATCGATGATGTTCATGACCCTCTTTACTTTGAGTACCTCACAACAACTAGATTCCCCATACAGGTGTATGATCATGGTGCAATGGGGGTTGGCTGTGATTGCATTAGTGGCTGTTCAGAAAATTGCTCTTGTGCAATTAAAAACGGGGGCAGCTTTGCATATGACCTGAATGGGATTTTGGTGAGGGGCAAGCCGCTGATTTTTGAGTGTGGTCTCCACTGTAAATGCCCTTTTACATGTAGAAATCGTGTGAGCCAAAAGGGGCTTAGAAATCGACTTGAAGTATTTAGGTCACGAGAGACTGGTTGGGGAGTGAGGTCATTGGACTTGATTCAGGCGGGCTCCTTTGTTTGCGAATTCAGTGGAATCGCTCTAACGCACGAGCAAGCCCAGATTTTCACGATGAACGGTGATAATTTGGTGTACCCAGGTCGATTTCCCCATAGATGGGCTGAATGGGGTGATTTATCGCAAATATTCTCTGATTATGTTCGCCCTTCATATCCATCAACGCCGCCTTTGGATTTTGCCATGGATGTGTCAAGAATGAGGAATGTAGCCTGTTACATGAGCCACAGTTCCAGCCCAAATGTTATAGTGCAGCTTGTGCTTTTTGATCACAACAATATATCCTTTCCTCATCTCATGCTGTTTGCAATGGAGAATATCCCTCCAATGAGGGAGCTTAGTCTTGATTATGGGATTACCGAAGAATGGACAGGGAAGCTTGCTCTCTGCAACTAGCTACATTTGATGTGTGAGTATGATTTCAATATTTGTGCTGGGCAGCTTTCTGGACATGATATGCTAAGGTAAAATTCATGTTTAATAACTAGTCTGGTGTTGCATTCTAGATTAGCATATCATTATTCCTGTTAATGTAAATTTGATTTGGTTGATGTGCATCTTATGTCTTGTTTAATTAGTATTATATCAACTGTTCTGTTTTCTAATTGGAGAAATTATTGGTGTTTTCTTAGTCTGCATTCTGTTTACTTGTTTATATTAAATCCTAGGCATTCTTTTTGCACAGAATGATCTGGTGATGTAGAGTATGAGGTAGCAAAACGAGCGGAGAATAGAGGAGAAAGGAAGGAGGAATTACTTAAGAGCTTGACAGATAATCTAATGAGGATAACTTACTGCACCAGTCTACATTATTTCAAAAGACAACTCACATATTTTCTCTTAAGTTCCCAAGAGAACCAAAATATACCTTCTGTTTTATGCCTAACCATATGCATGTTTTTTTCACTTCTTCTAAGGAATAGTATCTTTCACTTGTTTCCACCATTATCTGAGCATTTACAGGCCAACCAAGGATTTTGATGCCCTCATATTTTCTTTATTTTTCTTTAGGCTTCTATACTGTTGAATGCCTCTTGTGAATGCCCATCAAGGTATATCAGAAATTTGTGATGCTGTCAACCTTATGTTTTCTTTAAATTCTTCAGTTCCCTATATGCATAATATAAAATAAATATGGGCAAACGTTTTCTGTTGCGGCATCAAGAAGCATTATATTGCCCAAAAAGCTCCATACAAAAACTTTCTAAGCATTCCCGGAGCATATAAATATTTAATTCGTTAATTTGTTTCCTTCTTTCTGTTTATGCACATCAGTGTTGATTAGGTAACCAGTCTATGCATTCTATATAATCTTCAATTAAGCTACTAGAAAAGCATTTCATCTGAATGTTTGATAGCATCTTTACCAAAAACAGGCTACAGCATATTAGAACCACGCATTTTCATTCAATAAGTAATAAACAATTATCAATGAAGTTTTGACATCATTGCACAAAACTCAAACAGCTAATGTGCTTCCCTCGTCTTTCAACTCAACCTAATTTAACTAAAACGCTAGTTTCCTTGAGCTTAAATTTTATATTAAAAAATGGCCAACAAGTTAACATTCAATTCTCACCATACTTTTTTATAACGTATTATTTTTCATATTTCTTTATAACCCCTCTCAACTTCACCACACAATCTTCTGAAGAATCATTCTCAACAAGCTAGACACTTGCTCTGATTGTGTTATAAAAATGATTGATTGTGTTCAAGAATGGGGAAAATAATTCCTATTCTATGGTCAGAACCACTTGGTTTGGCCTTTTCATGCAGAAAGCTATGCTCATTTTCTTTATTAAACAATATTCTAGTGCTAATATTTTGGAGCTGTGAATATAGTTAACCAGTCTGATTTTAGTTCTAACGTACCTAGACAAAACTATATTTGCCTCCCACCAGTGGTTCCAAATTCTCTTAGCAGAGTATCGAACGTGAGTATTCCAACACAAGACTCTTGTGGTCAACTGAGAACGTGGAAACCTCCAATTAAAAAAATAAATCAAGAAAGTGCCATAAAATTAGAATAATAGAGAACTAATAGAGGGGAAATCATGACATGTTTGACGTATGCTTGTGGCTGAGCATCCTAAATCTGATGAATTTTGGTAGTATTAATTCTCTAGATATAAAGATGTTGGCAGTCATGAAAGTAATTTAGTCTGTAGTTGTCCCAACTTCAATAGCAATGACCTCTTAAATTGAGTAATTCTCTGGTAAATGGCCAAGCTTGAGAAGTGTAATGTCAAACCTCCATTGTTGCAAATAGGACCGGTAATACTGTATATTTGAGTTTTTCTTAGGTGTTTAGTACTTCATCTGCCAGTTGATAAAGAAAACAATGTTAGATCTCGTAGAAATAGATACCCAGTAGTTTGCAAAAACGATGTAAGCTATTCTTATGTTTCTACAAGGTTGCTGAAACTGTATTGCGTGACTTCTAAAACTGTGAAAAATCCGGAATACTATAAGCTTACATTCTTAAACACCAGCTTTTGCAACTTATCTGCTTCCAAAACGTTTTTACTTAAACAAATAATGCATCAAATTAGAAACTTATGTGTGAAGATATCAAATAGTTGATTACTGTTACTGTTTTTGCTTTTGAGATTACTCAAATAGCTCCCATTTTTTTTAACTAGAAAGAAAAGTTGAATCATACATCTCGGTAAAGAATACGCTTTGAGTAACTATGATTTTAAACTGTGTATCTAGCTTCATATTTTCAAATTACTTCATAAAGAAAACACTATTATGTGGTTTGCTTACATAGATCGGAAGAGCATCGTGTAGACGAACTTATACAATATAATATAGCGCAAACTTTTGGAGTTTCTCAAATGATGGTATTATGTGTCGTAAATAAGTGCATATGTAATGTTTACATTCCATATCCAAAATTTTGCACTTCCAATTTTGAGAATTATAGCAAGATTACTTACTAGATGCCATAGATGGTGAGATTGAATATCTTTCTAGGAGAGTGGATATTACATTTTCTTAAACAAAATTTTGTTAAGAATTTACATGAGAGAAGTTAGTTGCTTGAGTTATTAAATTACCTGTAAGGTACGGAGAATTACTAGATGCCACAGATGGTGAGATTGAATATCCTACTAGGAAATTGGATATTACATTTTCTTAAACAAAAGTTTGTTAAGATTTACATGAGAGAAGTTAGTTGCTTGAGTTATTAAATTACCTGCAGGTATGGAGAATTAGTGCTTGTTTGATTCCCATTCTCCTCTCATATTATAATTTCACATACCATTAATTTAACAAATGTTCAATTAACACCACACATTTTAAACTTCAATTAAATCTCCAAAACTCATTTCAACTCATTATAATTTCTCATTATAATTTGATTGTCATAATGAGAATAAAAAAGAACTTGGTTTCCTCTTTATGAAATTTCTCAAATGGATATTATGACATCTAGGAGAAACTTGAGACCTAACATGATCTTCTTGTTTGTTCAAGAATTACTACTGGTTAGGTCTCAAAATTATTGACTTTTGGGGAAAAAAGAGTAGCTTAGCTAGAACTTAGTTTAAATTAATAATAGATATAATGAGTAACGGATAGTTTGGTGCATGTGTGTCTTACGAAGTGTAGATGAAAAGTAAGCTTATACTTTGGTGCCCAAAAACTATACTATATTTGACTATTTTACGGTCACTTCACTCGTAGCCATCCATCAACAAACATAGTTGCACCCTAAAATGGCGTGTTGTAGATTGTTGGAGGTTACATAATTTAAAATTTACATGACACTAAATGTTCCCGAAATCTAACCTTTTAGTCTCCAATGTATAACATAATCTTCCGATGTAAAGACAACAATTTTCTGGGGATGAAGTATGCTCCAAAATTGAGGATGATGAAAAAAAGGAAGATATTTTTTGTTTCCACCCCTTCCCCAAAAAAAAAATTTTAAATATGTAGATAAAGTAGTACTAATAGTGAAGATTACTTAGTGCGCTCAATGAAATATAATGTGAACTACAAATTTGAGTGATTGCCTCTTTTAGGTCATCTCCAATCCAAATTTCTATTTTGGTGCAAGTATCCCATTTTCTTAACGACTATCTCCAACGCATTACTCTTAGTGAACAATATTAATTCTATTTATTAATTTTTTAAGTTCTTAGCAAGTACTTGATTTCAAAAATATATTTAATTATTCAGTTAATTACCATTGAAAAAAACGTAAGAGAAATATTAACATTCCAATCTACATAAGGCCTCTATGGAATTGATTTTCCGAAAATCATTTGCACTCAAACTCATTTCCAACTGTACATTGCCCATTAAACCTTAAAATAATCTTTCATGTAGATTCGTAACTTTTCTTTACATTTTAGTTACTTATTCTTCCAAAAAATCTCATTTCCCAAATCAATTCTTAAAAAATAAAAATGTACCCCCTCTAAGAGCAAGATTAGTGTTAGGGGAAAAAAGCCAAGGGGAAAAAATTAGGGGGAAAAAACCTATTTCCAAATAATGTGTAGGGAGAAAAAGTGCGGGGGAAATATGAATAAGACACGTGGCAGTATTTTATTGGGTTGGAAGGGAAGTGGGAGTGAGAGAAAATAGTATTTTATTAGATTGTGGGGGGAATGGGAAAGGGGGTAAAAACCTAAATGAGGGCCCTCATTTAGGTTTTTATCCCCCCCACCAAAAAAAAGTTTTTCCCCCTCCATTTTGACACATTATTTGGGTTGTTGGGGGGGAAAACCCAAAATTTGGGTTTTCCCCCCAACACTAATCATGCTCTAATAAAGATATTTAAAAGGAGAAAACATTAGAAAAATATAAAATATAACTAATTTGTGAAGTTTTCTATTAAGAATTGGTGCATTCCATGTAGAAATGTTCAATCAATGCATTTCTAAGTGCAATGTGAGCCTCCTTATCCTTGATTTATCAATGTCAAATGAGAATATTTTGAAATTGGAAATTGGTAACTATACATGAGAATAACTATTGAACACGTTGAATTTGGAGAGAAGTACGGCTAATTAAGGTTTGGGAACTCTAATAATTGACCCCAAATCACCATTCGTGAACGATGGAACATCAAATATGGCATACAGCCCCGGTTCACAAACTATTTCTGTTTAAAAGAAAAAAATAAATTTTTTGAGAATGGTTGGTTGAAATTTATATAGTACAAGTGTGTCATGTCAAATAGGTAGATGTGATTGATTTAGCCAAATTTTAATTTAAAAGCTTGTACTTGGGACTTTACATAAATTAATATCAACTATATGTTCTCTACAAGAAATAAATTTTCGCACTTACCAAAAATCTTTCTTTACGTTCCCACTACAAATTTCCTATAAATTTAACTTTCACGAATCTCTTTATACATAAAGCTCCCAAAAACAAGCTCTAAGTAGAATGTGTTTGTGAACATTAGGTTCGTTATGAGTTGGTTTGATCTAGATTTTGCAAAATCAATTCTCAAACAAATTTATTTTCAATTACCCATTTATCTATTAAAATAATCTTACATGTAGATTCGTAACTTTTCTTTACTCTTTAATCATGCATTCTCTAAAAAAATCACTTTTTTCACAAAATCAATTATAGAAAATCTAAACCAAACACACACTTAATTTATCATTTTCTTCTCATTGTTCCATTGCAAAGAAAAAGGACGGGAACATGGTTTAGGCCCTTATGATTTTTATTTTAGTTTTTTAAAAAAATCAGTTCTCACTCAAACTCATTTCTATTTGCACAACTATTCATTAAAATAATTTGCACTTGAATTTGTAACTTGTCCTTTTCAACCAAAGATCTCCCATAAAATCACTTTTCACAATCAATTCTTAGAAAAATCTAAACCATAGGCTCCATTAATTTGGGATTGTAGTGACTTCATTGGAGATGCCATTAGATTTGAAAATAGAAACAGAATGCTAACGGCAACATTTTACACTTTGGCAAAAATGTTCTTAGTATCTGAAAGGGATGGTTCCTCCAACTAATAAACTTCACATAAAATTTTGGTAAAGAATGACATGACATCCTTTAAAATTAAAGTAATCCTTAGGTCTAATGGCTTGTTCTTTATAGCTATTTTTAGCTTTTTTGTTCGAGTGGCCTTTCCCTTATTATTATATATATATATTTTTTGGGGAAGGGGGGGGGGAGGTGTTTGAGATGTGTGGTGAAAAGTGAAGAGAGTACAGGGATATGTGAAAACTTATTTTTTAGATAGAATGTGTAGTTGGTGTGAGTTTGACTTGTTGACCAGCTTTTTAAGTGGGGGAATAAAGCTAGAGAGAACAAGTTCTAAATGCATCTTCCTTGAACCAATTAAAATCACCAAAGCCCTACCAAACACTCTTAATTTTACCTTTCAATAATCTTTGACCCCATGACGTGTCACTCATTTCTTAGTTGAATTGAAAATCCCCTCTCAGCTTTTTTTTGTGATTAAGCAACATTATCAAGTGTTATGCGCTTTTAGTGAGGATTGTGCTAACAGAAAGGAAAATTTATAGTGGTTTGTAAGGTAGGGGTGTGAAAAATTAATGGTGTTTAGATAAGTATTTTAATGATCTTATTGTAGATTTAGACCACATTCTATTTTAAGCTAAAGGGTGCATTTCTTTGTCAAAATTATCACTTAAATTGTTCTCCAGGAGGAAACACCTTAGTATGAGTGTGCTGTATCTTGGTTTCTCCAACACCCTAAAACTCACACGATCAAATCTCTGATGCTAAGGCAAATTATCAGTTAAATTGTTCTCTAGGAGGAAACACCTTAGTATTAGAGTATCTTGGATTCTCCAACACCCTAAAACTCATGCGGTCAAATCTCTGATGGTAAGTTGCCCATAATCAGCCTCAACAAGATTTTGTAATAAATTTTTGCTTCCATTTATGCATTTGACACTTCCGATCTTCGGCACCATGAATCTCCTATGTTTCCATAGCAAGCAACAGAAAATATTTCTTGAAAATTTCCTCTTGGCTTCAATGGACGAGTTTAGCTTTCTCCTTTATTTTGCTCCTTTTATTTTGAAACTAGGTAGCTTTTTGGGAATGATTGAAAGTTTTACATATTTTGCATCCTGAATATTTTGGATTCATAGCTTATCCTTTCGCAACAAACAAAACGGACTGTCACAATTTTTGCATTGCCTTTTCATCCATCAAGCTATTCATTTTCTTCCACATGCCAGCTTGTAATTTTGGTCACCCGCCCACTGTGGACGGGATTACACCGCCCATTTCTAACGTGGCGGTGACATTGCCGGACGTGGCACACACTTGGTCGCCATGTGTGTCGGCTATATGTGTGACACGTCAGAAGTGGGCGGTGTGCTGAACATTACTCTGCTAGATTGTGTGTTCTTTAGTAGGAACTTCTAGATATGGGATTTTAGAGCTTGTCAAGTAATGAAGGATACCTGAGCTATACTTCCAATTCTGGAGAGCTGAAAGTTTCTATTAGATCATTGGATAAGGGAAGTGTTGCCAAATAATTAGAGCCAAATTTGACACCAACCACGTATTCTTCATAAAAAAACAAAATTTCACACTTTCCAATAATCTTTCTTTACATCCGCACCAGACATTCTCTCAAAGAACCAACTTTCACTAAATCAAATCTAATAAAACTACCCAGAACAATCTCTTAAATCCTTCATGCTACTGCTATGAAACCAAACTTGTGGTATATTTCTAAGTATTTTTTAAAAATCTTTTGATCTTGTAATATTTCACAACTGAATGGCATTTGATTCAATAGTGGTTCAGAAAATCTTCTTTTATTTCAGTTTCTCAAATTTTAAACTTTAATTCTATGGGTATATGCTTTTAATTTTTGTTTTCCATAGTCATAGAGGCTGCTAAGAAATTGGATTTTGATGGTGTCATCTTCAATGCAGTTTGATGATTGCGAATTATTTTGACTTTTTAGTTTATTTTGATAAACATTTTCTCATATGTTCATGCCATACTATAATCTTTTGGAGGCAAAGCTTTTGTGCAATATCTACTCTCTACTCAAGTAAACAAAACCGGGTGGATTTATTTTATTTTATTATTTATTTATTTATTTTTTGCTGTGATGTTGGAATTGTCAGTCACAAATAATTCTATTTTAGTTAAAATTGGCTGATTAAAATGAGAAAAATAACTACAAATTCCTAACTGAATGATTCTGGTACCCAGGACTCTTGGTTGAGAAGGATGAGAAATTGTGATGCAATGCATCCTCAATCTACTAATATGTCTTAGAGCTTATTTTGCTCAGATTGAACTGTATAATCTAAGTTGGCCAACCATCACTTCATCTACACCTCTTAGGGCCCATAACTTGCTATCCACTTTAATTACAATTTAATATATGCCAATCAAGTACTTAGTGATCAGCTACCGGAAAGGAAAATGTACATAGAAGGAAATTATCTCTGCCTGAAACATGATCATGCCTGATCCAAAACTGGATACACAGAGGTAAAAGTTTAGGCTAATAGGAATTACCTTCCTTCTATAGGCAGCACTTGAGGGGTCCCTTAAATTTGGACTTGCTTACATTACTGATGCTTATATTGTAAGTTTTTTACATTTTATCCTGTCTCACATCATTATAGTGTTGAGCTATTTTAACAGATTTGAGATACAGGCATACAGCCATTGCGTATCTGTTGAACTGATTATATCTTCCCCCTTTCTCAGGATAATGTACAATGCAACAGTTTTTGCTGATTCTACTTGATATAGTTCCCTTAAGCAGAAGGAACTCCGGGATTGTTTTTTTGGCGGCATGTTTTTGAGCTCAGCCCCGAACTTTTCGCCCACGTTTGTGTTGTAGGATGCCACATGCCATTTTGGAATTGTCCCCAAAAAAAATTCTAACATGATTAGTAGATTTTACCTCACCAATCTTGCTTGTACTGATGCAGATAGTTGACAATTGAATTCGTCTGAAGACGACTGCCAATCGAAGTTATGAACAATGTTATTGTTGGATAAAAGAATACATCCCCGTGTAGTTAAAGATTTGCCATGTCACTGAAGTCTCTACTGTCAACCTGTGTAAACGAGAATTAAAATTGCATAAAAATTTAAGGAAAATGTAGTGCCTGTTGTGCATGATTTCTGATTGTCATTTTATCCTTTGTGGATGGATAACAAAAAGCAAGTTTCTCACCATAGAGGACCATTTGGATTCTGAAATTCTCAAGTCCCGGGGTGCTCATCCGAGCTGCAGCACTGGGCTTCGGCAAAGGACTACTGGGTTTCCTGTATCACAACCATTTCTGAGATTCGAACATATTGGTAAATAACTGAATGTAGGTTTGGGATAATAGCCTTGTAGTTTTGTGAATTGTTTATTTAATTAAGAATCCTCACGTGCATGAAAGGATGCAGCTATTGTTTTGTTCCTGATAGTTTGTAGTTGTCTTTCCTATTGATTCCTTCTAGCCCCTGTTAGCATTTTATTTTTGTTTTAAAATAGAAATAGAATGAGCAAAAGGAAATGGTGATTTTTCCCCTTTCTGTAGTCAATGTGGGTTTAAGGGGAAATGGATATCATTGTTTTGATCAATTCTGTTGTGAATTAGAAATAGAATGATGTTTATGAATGGAACAAGACAATGTTATCCTCAGTGCTTTTCAGGAGTCTTTTTAGAAGTCTTAAGGATGTCTTTGTTTACACACACACACCCTTACTTGCACAGGGCAAGGGCCTACACATGAAACCACATATGGTTTGTAAAAATATAGGTAGTCTCTCAGACATCCTTACATTTCTGAAAACTTTTGATGTTATCGGTAAAATGGTCCACTTTTTCACTATAGTAAATAGCGAGCAATTGGAATATGACATGCCAAAATAAGTTAAGAGATTTTCATTGTTACAATTCATGTGATTTCATTCTAACTGTTTTTTGAGACGTTCTTTTTCCCTAGACATGTATTGTGGTTATGTATTGAGCTATCTCTTGTAAACTAGTGAAAATTTTATTTTGGTACCACTAGGGTAGCTTATCCGGTATGCTGACGTAACACAACTATTTGTTATTTAAAAGTGATCCACTTGTTTTATAACCAGCTAGTGTGACATGTCAGTATTAAGACAAGTAAACTAGGGACGATTAGAAAAATATGCCACTTTAAGAGGTGGATGCTGAGGACAAATGGCCAACAAGGGTTTGGAAAAATGACATTTTTGTTCGGGAAAAGAATACAATCACCCTTCTTACAAAAAGGGACAGTAAAGGGATGATTGTGACTTTATGTAGGGTACCCATCTCAATGACTCAGAAGATTTTAGATGAGTTAATCAAAACACATAATGGACATGTTCCTTTAGACAATAGACAAAAGTGTTTGGAGGAAAAAAATAGGACAACAGTTGACACGGTTGTCTTCCTCCATTCCTCGAAATTTCCAAAAAAGAAAAGATGCAACGTGATCTCCATTCACCATCTTCGTGAAGTGTATATGATAACATTTGGGTGTTTCGAAAGCCGTGGTTCTCACAGTGCATCCCAAGGTGACTAATAAAGTGGATTAAATGATGCTCCAATATGTTAGGATGGTCTCTAAACCCCTACTCACACTCAACCACAATTATTCTTCATAGAGAATATGAGAGGATGAAGTAGCTAACCAATTAATGACAACCTCACACTGAAACATGCATTTCTAAACTTAACCTGTAAATTTCCTCTAAATGTATAATTTTACCAAAAGAAAATATAACCAAGTTCTATAATACAAAATCCCCCTAACATTTCTATATATAAGTGAGTTGAGTTGTTATTTAGAAGTCAGAGAGTCAGAGATTATATTGCATAGTAGTTGAAAAGATGTTGGAAGACATCTTCCTAGATGTTGAATGAGGTTTGTACCATATCAACGTAAATGCACATTCTGACATCAATTATTTTAACAGAAGTATAAATTTCTATAAATATACTATGAATATTTTGCAGATTTTCTCTAAATGTAGAATTCTAGCAGCAAATATAGATGTAAGTATCGAATATGCCTTTGACCACGATAGAAAAGCCTGTTGTATAAATGTTGCATGCTAAATTGATCTGTTTTGTTATTTGTTTTGAGCCAATGAAAAGTGTATTTAGCATGTCCAGATGGCTAACATTGTCCTTTATTTCTAATTGCAGTGAAGATGGATAGCCTTTATTTCATTATGTCTCATGGGGTGAATTTACAAATACAGAAAATCAATGAGATCGGAAGAGCATAGTGACCACTTCTATTGAAGTCCCTTCTTCAGTTACCTTTGACGTGTTCTTGAATGATTTGAGGGATCACTTACAAGTAGATATTGTTAGGAAAAATAAATGTAAAATGGTGGCAAACTTACTTAAACCGGGTAGAAAAAATAATGCAGAAATTAGAATGAAAAAAAGTCGACGCTAGAGTTTGACTCTATGTCTTTAAGATGTTTTTGTCTGGCCTAGATGCTTACTGTTGACCAGTGATAACATCGACATTATTATCCACTTCTAGTCTAACCATAGCAAATACTCTAGCAGGTCATATGGTAGGGGTTTTCTTTTCTTCTGACGTGTGCTCTTCCGATCTATGTGACCTTCTTTCCTGCAATTAAAACATTGTCCAAGTTTCCAACGACATTACCCTCTGTGTCGTTAGTTGCAGGTGGGAAAAATAGGATTTATTACTTCCTTAGGTTCACCTGTATTTAGTTTCTTAGAAATTGGTTGACTCTTTGGGTCATTTTTTGAGGGACGTTTATTATTAGAATTCCCATTGCGATTTGGTGTAGAACCTCGAGTACTTTGGATTCTGGCTTCTCATGCCTTTTGTATTTTTGTTAGATCTACTATCAAGGCACGATCCACAACTTGCGATAAACTCATATTAGATGTTCCAGCCATAAGAACATCTCGTTCTAATTCTGGTCGTAATCCATCTATAAAACGGTCAACCTTAAGTTCTGCTGAACTAACTATATGAGTAGCAAACCGGGAGAGATCCTTAAACTTTTTAACATAATCAAGAATAGACATAGGGACTTGTCTAAGCTGAATAAATTCATTCAATTTATGGTTCGTTGTAGTCGAGGAAAAATATTTATCTCGAAATCTTCTAAAAAATTCTTCCCAACTGATATTTTCAATTTCAAATAAACTAATGAGGGTATCCCACCAGTAACCAGCATTGCTTGTTAACATAAATAATACACAATTTATTTTCTCTGATTTTGGAATATAAGCATAAGTTAACATTTGTTCCATAGTTCACATATCCAGTTTTCAGCTTCAGTAGGATCTTTTGCGTCTTCAAAGATAGGTGGATTAAGCTGGCGGAATCGATCCGTTGTCATATGCCTATCTTTTTCTTCTTTTGCTTGATTGGTTTGCCAATCACACCATACTGACCATTATTATTATGATTGTTATGATCAATCAGTTAACGAATTTGGCGGGCTTGTGTTTAAACAAGTCGACTCAATCGATCTAGTGACCTTGAAGTGCTATCCTCGGCCATCTACTTAATGAAAATAATTAAATCAGATCATAACATCAGTAAATGAGATTAATATATCATTTCATTTAAAATGAAATTTGTCATACATCATATCTTTTATACTTAAATATTGGGAATTCAAGGTTTTTCTTATAATTTGGAAATTTCCTTCACAGAAACATTAGAAATTCCTTGGACAGACTTCCAAGACTTACATAAGAAATTCTTATGTGTAACTATTTACTTTTAAATTTATTCATAAGGAAATAATATGGTTATTGCATTAAGATTATATATATCATTATTCAAGCATAATTAATATATTATTCACATGCTAAGTAATTAACTTACATATCTTGATGCCTTTGGGATCCATGCTTGTATACAACAAAGTAGAACGGGGGCTTTGATACCACTCTTGTAATGACCTGGAAATACATGTAACAACGTCCAATTTTTATTCATTTTTAACTACTATTAGTTTGTCTATTTAATTTGTACATATTACTTATTTTGTGATTAGTGCATGCATGTGTATACGTTGCTCATCATTGCTTAATATTTTTTTTTCATTGCTATGACATGTATATGTGTGTGTGTGTGTGTCTGCCACTAATTAACACCATGTTTTGTCATTATTATTCGTATCAAAATGTATCTTGTCATGACGGTAATAGACAAGGAGATTATATAGAGTAATATCACATATCACTTATTATAATGGCATAAGATGTTACAAAGACTGAATGTTTCTTCTTCTACAACCAAAAGACACTATCCATCCTTTCTAACAAACATAAGATGGATTCTTTACCTAGTATGATTTTGATGATATATCAAGATACATAAAACTAAAGGTTTTACCATTTATTTTCTTACAAATTATTCATTTACATTACGACATAGAACTATATCCAGGCTTCCCAGCATTTTATTTTATACTCCTTGCTATATAAGAACTCTAGAGTATTTGCTTCATAATATTCAATCTTTACGATGGTGACAATGTAGTGGTTAAGTCCCGATTAATCTTCATACACGCCCAGAGCTCCGTTTCTGTTGTACACAAGTAATGGCTTCCGTCTGGTGATAGTGACCACTCACTATTAGAGACTTCGATATGCTCTCTTCATCGTCTAAAAATTTTGAGAAGTACAAAGAATATGTAACATTTACTTAGTGAGGAATGTACACATACGTATTGTTTTAATCATACGAATTGTTTAAAAAAAAAAAAAATTGTACGCCACTCACCTTGTTTGCTTGCTAAGTAAAAGTTTCGTTTGTCTTGACTTCTTGGTTTCATTCTTGTCTTCTTACACGTTTTGGACTAAGCCGCGTTTTATAGGTAGATTTTCCTATTAATTTTAAATTTTCTACGAAAGCTAATGTCATTTGGCTTGTGTTAGAACACTTGGCAATTCCCTAAGTTAGTATCTTATTTCCTTGATACTTCCTTCGTGATGAATCATACCATTTTATGATGACTTATTTTGAAAAATTGATGAATAATACAATTTACATGATGACTTATTTTGAAAAATAATGACAATCTTACACATGTAAACATACTTATCTCCTAGCAATTATACACATTTAAGAACGTTCTTAAAAATAATACATATACACATGGGAATTTTGAGGATATTTCTATATATTATTAGAAGTAAGATATCACATGTTCGTGGAATACTTTTCTAAAATAAGCAAATTTTCCATTTTAAGCTTAACTTTGTTTTGGCTCCTAAATTCATATATTCTTTTATGATTGATTTTAGAATTTGCAAGTATAAATCACATATAGTTGAATCTAAAATATGCATACTAAGTTCAAGATGCCTAAATTTTTATTTATGCATTTCAAATGTTTTCTTGATAGTATTGTCATGGTGTATTTATTTTTTTGACGGGTCGTTACAGATATCTTTTTCCTACATACATCTCATTTTCAGTGTGTACAAATTTATCAGCTACAAGTACTAGCTTGAAGCCATTTTTGATAAGTAGAGCCCCGAATACATGATTTTTGCAGATGTCAAGCACACATAGCATATTGTTGAGAACAAGTTCTTTGCCAGAAGTCATTTTCAAAGTTACTTTCCATTGTCCTTCAACCTTCAAACTTGAGGAGTTTTCCTCAACAGGTTTGTAAGTAGATAACATCATCTTATCAACACAAAGGTGGCGACTAGCACTAGTGTCTAGCCATCACTCCCTTGAGTTTCCAACATTTTTGTATTCAGAAACAACAGTAGATAAATTTATTTCTTGTACCCCTTCAGATGATTCATCAACTTTAGTTACATTTTGCTTGAGCATTTTGCTTCTTCGGCTTACGACACTCACTAGCATGATGTCCATATTTTCCACAAGTTTCCTTTGAACTTTTAGCACTCTTCTTGTTGTCTTTCTTAGGCATATCTCTAGAAAGCTTTCTCTTACTATTCTTTCAACTAGTTTCCACCACATTGGCCTTTGCTTGCATAATTTGTCCTCCATTTTTCTTTTCAGCCTTGAGGTTGTCTTTTTCAATCCTCAACTGAACAATCAAGTCTTCTAGATTCATCTCCGTACGCTTATGCTTGAGATAGTTCTTGAAGTCTTTGAGTGAACGGGGAAGTTTTTCAACAATTGCAGCCACTTGAAATGTCTCACTTGGACTCATTCCTTCATCATGGATGTCATTGAGAAGAATTTGCAACTCTTGAACTTGAGTGATCACAGATTTAAAGTTAATCATTTGAAAGCCTAAGAATTGCCAACAAAGAATTTCTTCTTGCCAACATCTTCTGCTTTATACTTCTTTTCCAATGACTCCCAAACCTCTTTGCCAGAGTTCATGTTACCATATACATTGTATAAGGTATTCTCCAAACTATTAAGAAGATAATTCTTGCATAGGTAGTTTTAATGTTTCCAAGCATCCAATGCGATTAATGTGTCATGATTGTTTGGCCGCTCTTGTACAACTGGAGGATCTTTCTTCAAGAACTTTGCCAAATTCAAGGTTATCAAATAAAAGTGCATATTTTGCTGTCACTTGAAATCAACTCCCATGAACTTCTCGATTTGTCACCATGGGAAACATGAGTTGGTAGAACGTTAGTAGGAGGAATAACATTGTTTCCGTTTGAATCCATTTATGCTACGAAAACAAAAGTTCAACGATCAAATATTGATATAATTGATTGAACAAATAGATTTGGAATACCCTAGATTGCAAGAGGATAAAGCCAATATGTGAATGTAGAATTTCAACAAGGAATGCAATAATTAGTTGACAAAATCAGAACTAACCAAGATGCAACACCTGAATACAGGAAGATTTATACACAATAAACTTAAGCATCAGCCTGGAATCAATATAATATATGTGAAGGAAAAGGATGACACAAGAACGAAGTTATTATTATGGCCTTGGATGCACTGGAATAGACTTGTTAAATAGGCAAATTTATGTGAACAAGTTTAGCGCAATTGATCAGAATCAAATTCACATTGGATGTTAATAATGTATACGTGACTATGCGAGTGACTAATACAATTAAACACAAGTTCTAGAAACTTAAATATGGCAGAAAGAATCAAGAGAATATATGGCGTGAATATACATAGAGATACAACACGATGTAGAAATCAATAGAATATGATATGCACTGATGAAAAACATCTTAAAATTGTTAGGAAAAATAAATGCAGAATGGTGCAAATCATATTCAAAACTAAACCGCAAACTTACTTGAACATAGTAGAAGAAATAATGTAGAAATTAGAATGAAAAAACGCCGAGGCTAGAGTTTGACTCTATGTCTTTAAGACATTTTTGCCCCGCCTAGATGCTTACGGTTGACCAGCAATCGTCTTCCAAGATATAACGGCATACGTCTTGCGGTGGAAGTACTTCAAACCACAAGACATGGTGAACCGAGAAATGTTACGAACTCTCTTTATGAATTTTGGAAAGGAAAAGTTGAATGCAATATTGAATGAAAAATGCACAAGCGTGAGAGTCTATAAATAATATGCCAAAAGGTGCCAATTGAATAGACACAATCTTGAATATAGTTAGTTCCAATCCTAACAGACACCATTTGAATAGATAGGATTCAAATATAATACTCCAAACTATCGCCTTTAAGAGCCTCTAGAATTTGAATGACATAAATTAATTAAACAAGAATTAATTCGTGCAACACACAACAAAGTAATAATAAGTTGAAATAGAGTAATTAATTAATCTTCTCATCATGAGCTAATAATAGGTCTTCTTGCCTATTAATTTTGACATGGCATACGAAATTCTTGTTTTAATATTCGAATCATTTAGTTTCAAGTTATTATCTTTATGCCATAATTTCTCATTCACCTGGAAATAGTTCAAAGAGACCAAATGTACTATGAACGCGTTCAATCTAAATATTTCCCCTGCATAACAAGTACCGAGACTACAAGTATTTAGTCAAAACAATGACTATACTACTATTCCCAACACATATGCGTACTCACAATTTGATCTTGAGTTTAAAGCCCTGAACATGAACCTTCCACATGCAGACCTTAAAGATGAAAGATATTTGGCCTAGTACATCACACTATACAAGGAAACTACATTATGTGTGGTATTAGTTTCACGTCATCCAACATTAGATCCATATGAAACTACCACTAGAGTAAATGATGGAAATAGAGGTACAAATCCTAATGCAGGCATGGAATCTGACTTCTAGCAAAGTGGACAGCAAGTTAATTAATGTAAATAAGTGCACATTTTAGGCTTATGCTCTAGATAATAGATATCGTATGGTGCTATAGAGAACAATAGCATTTATGTCAGTCGCCATTGCAACATCGAAGTTGAAGGTGTTACATAGGACACAACCAAAGCAGATGTACCACATGGTTGTGAAGGAGATCTAGGTGGAATAAGCTTCGAACAAAGTACCCATTATCATAACCACAGTCATGGAAGTCTAGTGGTTAATCGTGAAGACTTCAATGGTGATCCACTAGACATACATGAGATGGAGATGTTCTTTAGCAAAGAACTCAAGACAAGATTGCAAAAACTTGCAGATCATAAGAAAATTTCAATTCAAAGTGTGTAAGTTTAACAAAAGTTTTGTTAAAGGTATGTGTGTTGCTCTTGACTGCCCGTAGCTAGTTTGAGTGTCAAAGGTTAAATAATCCAACATATTCACTATTAGAAAGCATAACTTAGTCTTCCCGTGCTCCATCAATTATTAAAGAAATGATCACCGACAATCATCTAGTTTAATCATTGCACAACATATTAGGCATTGATTACAAAGTGCCGGGCATTTATAGACCCGAGTAGCAATAATTGGTGATATTCAGTAGGAGTTCATGGTAGACTTTAGTTATGGTAAAGCATGGAGAGCAAAGGATAAGGTCGCGGTGCTAGTGTTTAGGTCAGAGGAAGATAATTACCAGAAGTTAGAGCCATATTATTATGCACTACGGAGAGCTAACGTAAGAACTGTGACTAATGCTGAGTGGGATAGTGATGGAAAGTTTTTGTACTTTTTCTTGTCCCTTGGTGTGCATGGATTCAATGCCTATATGTTGCCACTTATATGTGTAGGTACACTTGAAAGGAAAATACAAAGGTACCTAACTCATTGCAATTGGACAAGATGGGAACCTACGAGTATATCTGGTAGCCTGGGTAATATTTGACTTAGAAACCGATGCATTTAGGAATTGCTTCTTATTGAGATTAAAAGAAGAAGTACCTGACACTCTAGAACTAGTATTCATCTTGGAAAATAATAGTAGTATTGTGAAGGCAGTTGAGGAGATTTGCCTTGTCTTCATGCTTTGCGTGCAGTCACTTTTTAAGAAGGTGTTGCTATGAGTTGTGTTCTTCTTACTACACCACAACATATTGGAAAGGGGCTTATTCAGATTTAGTATTCCCACACGGGAATGCGGTTGAGTAGAATGTTCCGCAAGAGATTCGAGACATCGTCACACTACCTCCAAATTTAAAGAGACGTCCTGGTCACCCCCAACTCAAAGGATACACTCTTTTATTGAGTCCTTCAATAGGACCCACAAGTGTAAAAGACGCGGGCTGTTCGGCCACACCAGAAGAAGGTGTAACAATCCCATTCCTAGTATGTAAATGGCATAACTTTATTTAGTTGTCACCCTTTTGATCTTATAAATTGATCTTGGGTTACGAACCATAGTGTCAATATCTTTTGTCGTGTGTGTATGCAATGATGGATAATAGTTTATTATTCATCTTTTGCTTCGTTGCCTATGCCCTATGGCCTTTGATGACAATGGTTGCCATTGGTTCGTTCACTTTTGAATGATAATTTTCATTTTGTGTATGGTCATTTTTGGATGCATGCATAGCTGTATGGCATCCCATGCTTTAAAATGTATCTTTCTGCTTTAAATCTACATATACAGGCTGCTACATTATTTCATGAGCTATTTAAAGGAGTCTATGTATCTGTACGTAGTGATGTTTTAATTGTCAACAATGTGGAGTTGAGTTCTTGGGAAAAATATACATCCATAGCCAATCTACAGTTATCTCTAGCTAAAGTGCAGAATAATATATTTTAGATGAAGAATATCATTCACTTTATGCCACCCAAAAAAGCCTTGAGATAGACGATTCTATGTTGTGAAATCTACTATTCTGACATTTTCTTCACATCAGTTGCATTCAACCCACATCTATATTATTGTTATCATTATTATTATAATTACAATAATAATAATAATATTATTAATTAATTAAGAGACTTAAGTTTATGGTATGAAATTTCCCGCCATGGGTGGGCACTGTAAAATACTAGTGATGTCATGCATGATGTCACAAAATTTGTGTTATTTATGGAATAGATTTGGGGGCTTTGGTAATTAAACGCTTCTTTCTCTCTCCTCCTAGCACCCGTGTTTGTTCTTCCAGTCATTGTACGTCTCTCTCTCTCTCTCTCTCCCCCTGCTACCCATCCAATTTATCTTCCCTTCATTTTGCTTAATTTCGGTCACTACTCTCCAAAGTTCTTATGTCTATATTGATTCCTTTTGATTCATTGCCGTGCTTGAGTTGAGCTTTGTAAGGTTAATTATGGATTTTGTGATTTTACTTAATTTAATCCATTTACTTGTCTAGAATTTCAGGGTCGATGAACTCTAATCAATTTCTGGATATATGTGATTGTATTATGCAATGTAGATTAGATAATTATTATGATTTGAATTTCTGAATCGATAAGCCCTAATCGATTTCGGATGTTTATTCATTCATATTTTCTTTATAATCTGTTTACAACTCAAAACTATCATCTCAACAGTTCAATTTCTTCACCGTCAAGTCTTCAGAATGAAGTCTAGAAGAGGACTTGCCGTTCGGTGTTGTTCAGTCTTTGACTCTACCTCCTTCGATGGTTGTCACACAGTCCAATCTTACCTCGATCAATTGAAAATTTGTGATCTGCTAGCTGGAAAATCTGTCATATACTATTGCATCTTCCTTGTCTGCCCCTGGAGTTCTTTGACTAGATCAGCGACTCCATTTATGGATTAAAGTGATAGTTTTGAATAGGATGCCTTGTTTCTGGGCCGTCTCTCTTCCTAAAGTCTGCATATTCCTCATTGAACATGCTACCTTCATCTTTGATGTGGAAAGAAAGGATGTCAACTTGGGTTTTTGCAATGTCTCCATCGAACCTTGGCTACTTGATGTGTTTCTGTGGAGACGCTCACAATAGACTAACAAACAAGGCAATCGATACTCTTCTAAGGTACACCTAGTGGCGGCCCTTGACATTATTCTTATACCGTATCACTAAGCAAAGGCTTTATACCCATGACCGTCTTCTTTCTTAGACATGGAAGAAACACTTCTGAGTGCTGAAATATTTAAGAAGGAGCATCATGAATGTATCCTAGATCCTATCTTACGGGACGTGCTAGAAGATTTCAACATTTTCAAAGTGATTTTCCCCTACATTCCTCAAAGACAGCTTGGCAGATGACTATTCTTTAGTCGTATCCAAAAGGAAAACTCTGACTATTTGTTTGTTTTTACCAATGACTGAGTATAGAGACTTGGTTATGGCAATCCTCGTGATGAAGATATTGACTTCGTGCAATGAAATGGGGTGATTATGCCATAGGTGATGGTCCTTGCTGTTTGGCCGATTGAATTCATTTGTGCTGTGGGAATTTTGAGAGGCTGTTTGTGTTCAGGCTAGTGTGTCCGTTGGTATTTGTGCTGATGCATGTAGTGGGATTATTTGTGTTGTGCTATTCGGTCTGTTTTTCTTAAGTCTAGTGTGTTTGATTGTGTTGTTGTGTTTTTTTAGTATGACTTTTGTTTGTTTGAGTGTGGTTGAGCCTATTGTATTGGTTTAGGTTTGTTGTGTTTTAGCCACCGGTAGGTCGGTTTGTTTGTATAATCGCTTTTACCATGATAATAAAATTTCCTTTATTAAAACAAAATAAAAATCTTTAAGTCTCTACAACCTTCTAATGCATTTACATGCTTTTGTAGAGTAAGGAGGGAAGCCATTTCATTAATAACCATTTAAGCTTTAGAGTCAAATATCATAGATATCCTCAAACTGATGCTGTATGCTACAACCATGTTATTTACTTTTTGTATTTGGTGTCTTAGAGTGGTTGCATGTAAAATGCATTTGATAACTGGACGTCTTTCCAATCCCTCCAAAAAGAAAATCCTTCCTTTCGAATTCTTCTTTAGAACTATATTGTCAAAAGCCTTAAGGCTTTTTAGGATTTGGAATTTTGTAGAGATCACAGAAGAATCATTTATTACAATGATTAGTTTTATTTGTATCTTGAATTAGAAAATTCGTGATTAAAATCTGGTATAACATTATTTTCTCAAAAAAATCATTTTTTAAGTGAACAAACTGTAATAATCTTTGTTCTATTATTTAATCCCAAGAAAAAAAATAATTTTCGGACAACATTACTTTTATATTAATTGATGTATAGCACTACATCAAGTTTTACTTTTTGCACATACTCTGTTATGTTTCTGATTCATGAATACCACTTTCGATATTCGTTTTCATCATGTTTGATGTTGAAGATAATACTCTAAATGTGAAGTATATGCTATTAGCCACTCAGCAAATGAGCAGATCAATATGCATCTTTAATGTCTATTAATTCATTTTTTATATTGTTTGTTGTATTTATTTTTATGAAGTTCTGTAATAATTTTGTGGACATAGCTTGTGGAAGTGGACAGACTAATTGAGATGGAAGAATTGACAGCAGAGAATGGGAGGATTTGGCTACAATTAATTCTTCTTTCATAAAGAATATGACTCTCCTGTATCTAAGGTTAGTTCACTGCCAAAGTTTGGAATTCTTTTAATTATAAACACATCTTAAAAGGGAATTTTTTACAGAGGCTTGAATTACTGATATTTCTTAATTATTTGACATTCTTGGTTTCTTTCTCTATTTTCTACAAAATTAGTGTATCAAAAATTCATATAATGATCAGTAAAGCTATGTAAGTTCCAACTTCAGATTCTTGCTGTGTATATGACATAGCCAATAGCTGGAGAACTTAAGAAGTTTTATGCTGAGTACTGACCAATGCAACAAAGAATTCTTGAGTTTCTTACCATCACTAGAAGCATGCATCCTTCATGTTGGTTGGTCAATGCATTACTCAGATTGTAACTTTCTTTTGTTATGGAATTATGCATTGTGTAGTTCTCCTCCTGCCTTTTGTTATCAAACTTCACCTTCGGTTGATTAATGGATTCTGTGTTCTAAGATTGTTCAGAACTCGGTTGTTTGACTTCTTTCGAAACATCAATAGACTTAATCGAAGGCTGGGATAGAGTGTAAGAATAAGGTGGTTGCGGACACCATTACAGGTTGATAATTTTCTTGCTTTAATCCTTTGCATTAATCTTTAACTGTGTTGTCTTAACTTTATTTAATCTTTTGCTTTTGATTTTAAGGGATTCGGGTACACTAAAAAATTGGATAAGGGTATGATGATTTGCTGAATTTCATCTTATCCTATATATATTTTTAATCCCTATATATTTCATTTATTTTCTGTAATAGACGTTAAGCTGCAATTACAAGATCCATCAATTTTGATAAAAAGTTGGAATTCCATGCCACGTTTCAATCCTTTTGGTTTTAATATATTCATGGCTTTGTTAAGATTTCAAACAACTATTTACTACTTATATGTTTCATTTAATGTAAGACTAGATATGCATTATTTTTTGATGTTAACTATTTTTATGTTCTTTTAAATCGTGGGTAGATTTCATATATATATATATATATATATATATATATTTGTTTTTTAACCTTGGCCAAAGTGATGTCCAAATGTATCTTAAGCGTGGATTTTCTGTAAATGTCCCTTATTGATTTTTAGAGTCAAACTAATGTTGAACTCGAAAAATGTTAACTAATTTAATTTTCTGGCGCTCTCTACTTTTCTGACATAATCATTTTTATTTTGGGAATGGATTTTGCTCTAAGGAATTGAAGGCTTCAATCTCAGTACTACAACAATATTAACTAGATACCTAAAGGTATGAATTACATCATCTCAACATAGTTGAATCAATATAACCCCCCC
>CAVNYN010229198.1:0-46663 GCA_963692815.1 Nyctanthes arbor-tristis | reverse complement strand
ACAAACTTAGCGATACTACCTTTCATATTTCTCCACCAGAATGTATCGCGTAAATCTCGGTACATCTTTGTACCTCCAGGGTGCGCCGCATAAGGGGCGGAATGAGCCTCAGCCAGGATTTCATTCCTAAGCTGTTCGTTCTTCGGCACACAAAGGCGTCCGTTAAACATTAGTGCTCCATCAGCTGCGATATCAAATCCTACTCTGCTTGTTGTCCCAACTCCAGACTTTATTTTCTCTAAAAATTTGTCATCCTTTTGAACCCTCGCAATTCGATCTCTCAGGTCAGGTTTAATTGTCAGACTAGATAACATGTTGGACTTGTCAATAGCCGGGGCTATTACTTCAATCTGTAGATTCTCGAAATCCCGTATCAATTTCTCTTGTACCGTTCTTAGTGCTGTCATTTGACCACTGCCCTTTCTGCTTAAGGCATCTGAGACAGCATTGGCCTTGCCTGGGTGGTAAAGTATGGTGCAGTCATAGTCTTTTACTAATTCCAGCCACCTTCGTTGTCTCATGTTTAACTCTTTCTGTGTGAAGAAGTATTTGAGACTCTTGTGATCAGTGTAAATTTCGTATCTGCTCCCATATAGGTAGTGACGCCATATCTTCAAGGCGTGGATTACCGCTGCTAACTCAAGGTCATGCGTCGGATAATTTTGTTCGTGCTACTTCAACTGCCTCGATGCATAGGCTATAACCTTCCCTTTCTACATGAGTACACAGCCCAATCCTTGTTTAGATGTGTCGCTGTAGATAACAAATCCGTCTGATCCGTCAGGTACAGTTAATACAGGTGCCGTAACCAGCCGTTTCTTTAGTTCCTGAAAACTCTGTTCACACTTGTCAGTCCATTGGAACTTAATACCTTTACGAGTCAGCTGGGTCATCGGGCCCGCTATCTTAGAGAAACCTTCAATAAAGCGCCGATGACCCATCTAAACAAGGATTGGAATTTAAAGAGAATGGAATTGTTTAATATAAGGTTTTATTAAATTCTTATATATGCATGACTAGACGAGCGCGAACTTAAGCAAACTTTAAAATTTGGTGAAATTATAGCGACGCGAAATTATGTAATAAAATTAATTTTTCTAAAAATTTCTGGGTCACTACAGCAACCATCTGTGCCAACCAAGTTGAAATGATACTAGCAGCGTTTTACAACTCCTTAAAGATGCACTACATGAAGATATAGTGAATTGTTCTTGAGTTGTCTTGACTCTGAGTCCAAAAGATCACATTAGTCACATGTTTTTATTAAGGTATAAAAATCCCACATCAAAAAACTATGAATAAATAATTAAAATATAAAGTGTTTTGACTACTCTATTAACGAGTTAACATTATAAGGTGAAACCCCAAATGTTTATAGTTTTTGTGACAACCTTTTGTGCAAGGTTCTAAAAAACGTAAAGTATGGAAAATCGTTATGGTCGAACATTGAGCCTAAAGTGCACCAATGTGTGATAAGAACGTCATCAATGTGTGAAAAAATGCTAGACGTGGTGAAGCATGAAAGTTCAACTTCAAGCATAAATGTTGCTTAGGTACTAATGTGAGCACATCGGCGTCGTCATAAATAACAGAGTAATGCTATTTAATTAGTATGGGGCATTATATTGGGGAATTGGCGGAGATGCATAAATACATAGGAATATTAATTTATTCAAGGTCTAATAAGAAAATAACAACCAAACTGGAGATCGGTCTTCAGTCTAGATTAATAGTACTATTCTAAATCACATCAATATATGGTATTATACTGCACCACTTATTTCTTACCGTAGTAACATCAGATGTCTGGTATTTAATATTGTCTCATGTCAATCTTAACTAGCAACATAATCAGCTAATATTTATTATTTATCATAGCTAATTGACCCGCTGAGCTATTTTTTTTTTTTTTAAAGAAAACCGATTGATTTGGTAATCAAAAATCATTTTGACACTTAAAAAATCCTTTTTCGTAATGTTTATTTTCTTTTAAACTAATTTAATGTTTATTTTCAAATATGGTTACTCGTTGTCACAAACGTATTAATATCAATATCAACGCATCAATATCAATTTTTAGGATTGTCTATATAAACCTTACATTTTAAAAATAAAATAAACATTGTATCCTTAAAAGAAAACCATCTCAATAAAGTTGAACATGACCCACGGGCCAAATCTTGTAACACACGTTCATTTTAATCACATGGTGTGCATGCGCTTTATATTTCGATTGATAAAGGAGAACCAAACAAGTCATTTTGAAAGATAGATGTAAGAGAATAATCTTTATAGTGACTAAAATTGTCTATATCCGATCTACGACTTTTTAGGATCTATATATGAATAGTCTATACTTTTCTCAGGCACCAAAACCACCCAACATCCGAGCATTCATTCCATAATGGACAAGCAAACCTTATGATTGAGCAATATAATACTCTTGAGAAAAAAGCAAGAAAACTAGTTTTAAATTTTAGTAGTATATAGTATTTTTCTATTTCATTTGTTTGTTTTTTAAGCAAACATTTGTTTGTATTTTTATATCTACTTGATGTATATAAACATTTGTTTTCTTGTCTTTAAGTATATGAGGAAGAACGGAAGATGAACTTAATTATTTGTTGTATGTAGAATCCAAAATGTTGGTAGGTTCCAGACACTATATGTTTGATATTGTAATAGAATCAAATAGTAATGTGATATAATATCAGCTATTAATATGAGTATATCGCCATCCTACAATTCACATTAGCGGTTGATATTGTGTTTAGCGTTGTAAAAGCACCACAAGTCTGATACTTGATCAAAATCATTTGAACTATATAATAAATCTTTTGATGTGATTTGTCATAGAGCACACAGAAATATAAGTGGGATTCAAGTATAGGAAGATTTCCATAAAGATGTAATGTTGGATCTACTTTTTATTCATGTTAGTGCTATCTATCTTTCTTTAATTTGTCTAAGCACATAATATCTTAGGATAACATCTTTAAGGTCACAATCCATTTCTTTTGGATATAGAATTGATACTACAAAACTCTTTCTTTACTAGATGCCAAAATACTAAACCCATTATCCCCCACTCTTTTAAATAATATATATGCATTGTGTACATATCTATATTAATATCACAAATTGAGAATAAGAATCGAACTCAATGAATACTGATCGTTTTAAATTTTTGTCGATTCAGTCATAAAGTAGTCATTTTAACCGCCTCTACATTAGAATCTTTCTTAATACATCTCAAAGTAATGAATTTGAAACGAAGACAGGTATTCATGTTGTTTTATCGTTATTTCATAGTAGAAAACGGAAGTTCATGTATTGTGAGAGAGAGAGAGAGAGACATATATGAACAAATTGTAGAATATTATATATAAATATATATATGGTAGATACCTACTAGTATATTTTATTTTATTAAGAGCCCTATAGTTGATTGGCATATGTAGAGCACACCTAAACATATTGTCTAGAACATGTCATTGTGACATGGCCCTTTTATTTATTTTTAGTGAAATGGGTCAATATAAAATCATTAATGAGCCATGTTTCCTAAAGTCTTTACCTAAATAGACAAATTCTTTGGATGTAAAAAGGCCACGTTTACTATAAAGTTTGCAAGTTTTCAAATCTTTTAATTTTAATATAGATAGTGTGTCTATATATATATATATATCTCAAAAGAGATTCAAAATATAGATTTATCAAATATTGCCTTCAACCAAATGCCACGTTAGTTGTTAACAACTCCATAAGAAAAGGGTTTTAAAATTTGATAAAAGTATGCCTGCAAATGAAAGTCAGACATAAATATGTAGGTTATGAAAAAGTTATATGATCTCCAATCACATGTCTAGTGGAATAATACGTACAACTATATAAACATTGTTTTGTGAAATAAGTACGCCGCCAGAAGGAGATTAAAATCATTGGGTATAAAGAAAAAGCAAAAAGAACAAGGAGAAGGGAATTTTGTTCACCCGCCCACTGTGGACGAGATTATACTACCCACTTCTGACGGACTCACATATCTAGTGGAATTATACGTACAACTACATAAACATTGTTTTGTGAAATAAGTATGCCGCCAGAAGGAGATTAAAATCATTGGGTATAAAGAAAAGCAAAAAGAACAAGGAGAAGGGAATTTTGTTCACCCGCCCACTTCTGACGTGACGCATAGATGGCCAGATGTGGCGTACACATGACCGTCATGTATGTCAGTTATATGTGTGTCACGTTAGAAGTGGGCGGTGTAACCTCACCTACAGTGAGTGGGTGAACATAATTGGAGGAGAAGGCATGAAAAATGGAGAAATGTAGTTAACTATTTCTTAAGGAATAAAAGACAACCAAAATTTTATTATAGTTGTATATACATGATGTACAAAATATATACACACACCTTTAAATTTACACACTGTCCCAAAATTCGTCATTTCAAAGAAAATGAAGTCAAGGACATTTTAAGTACATACATGAAGTACAAAAATTATACACACCCTTAAATTTACACACTGTCCCAAAATTCCTCATTTCAATATATAATACTATATGTACACTATACCATATATATGGACAAATAGATTAATTCTACTCCTGGGTGTAAGATATCCTACACTTATGGACATGTGACGATATATGAGTGGTTGATTTAAAATGGTATAACCCATTTCAACAAACCCATGAGTGCGATAATAAAACTTTTGTAGAAGACAAACTACTGCTTATAAGCACTTCCTTCTCAATGAAAATTATTGATGCAACTTGCAATATTTAATAATCACAAGTTGTACTTCAAAAAAAAAGAAAAAATAATCACAAGTTTAAAAATATAGAACTTTTCAAATTCTTCAAAATAATCCTATCGTTTCAGAAAAGTCAAGCCCAAAAGATAAAATTAAGAAATTTCTAAATTATATATATAATTATATATTGAAATCGTGCAAGATAATAACTTATAATTTTTTTATTATATATTTCTAACTAAGTAGGAGTAATTTTTTTCGAATTTTTCTGTATACTTTATACAATATAAAATTCTGAATTACATTCAATAACTTTTAAAACGAGAGATCAAGATTAAACCATTATTGTGATTAAGATGTTCTTGAGACCCACTAAGAGTCGAGCAATTCTTGCAAAGCAATCACTTCGCACGCAACAACTTTTTTCCCCAACATTAAATGGGATGGAAAGAAAGCATCATAATATTTTTCCTCAGTGATTCTTTGGCTTTGGCTCCATACAGAAATTATAGTATGTGGTCCAAGGTTTTAGGTACTAAAAATGCATGGACCACGAGGGCTTAACGCCAAGGGGCCAAGGATATAGAGCTATGAAATAATTGCCTTCTTTAATGCCTTGGGGGGCCATTTGGTTTTGTTGCATTATTATCTTTTCCACAATGTGCTTATAATAGGGGATAAAGACCCCTACTATCGAACTTTAACTTAATTTCACTGAGTCGTTGAAATCATTAAATGTTTAGTGTTGATCTAACGAAACCACTTTATCCAACTCAATTTAGTTGCCAAATAAGAATGCCAGATGTCGATGATGTGCTGATTCATTGAAATGAAAGTAGAAATTAACTGATCAGTTGAATCGTGCAAATCGCAATTCACCTACAAAAACTGTCAAAACTAATCCTCTTTCGCCAGATTCAATAACAACATACACAAAAAGTTTTGGATAAAAGATTCAGCAGAGAAATTTAACTTGAGTCAAGAGCTAATTAGCTTAAACTTTCTTGTAGACATGCACGAGTCATGTGTGTGATTAATTGATGAATTTGTTATTTATTTATGTTTTTATAATCCAACTTTAATTGTTTAACTATCATTATTACTTCACTGCTAAAAAAGTAAAAAAAATAGAGAAACCAAGCTTCTGCATGCACCTCTATGTGATTACTTCAATAATAACTTCCATTGACAATTCCAAAAGTGCTACAAGGATGAGCCATGTGAATTATTGAGATCCCGTCAAATTTTTTTTTTTCCGTTATATATTATCTCGAGATGGTCACCCTATGTTAGAGTATTAAAAGATAAAATAAAATTGATATACTTTGAAAAATCAATTCGGATGTATATTTAATTAAAAAGGACTTTGAGTCAAAAAAAGAAAAAATTAAAAAGGACTTTATAACCAAGTTCCAAATGATAATAATAATAAATCTTCTCAAAAAAAGAATGATAATAATAAAAGAAACAGAACAAAAAAATACAACAATTTACTAACCATTAATACTTCTTGACTTGTTGCCGACAAGTTACATAATATCAAAGCAGTTCTTGATTACCTAGCTAAAATCATATGTGGTACTGACGGATCTAGGATTTTCTAATAACACGAGCTGCAATAAAAAATATTCAATTCAATTAAGAAATTCATTAAGAATTAAAATTTTTGTATAGAAAAAAAATCAAAAAAAAAAAAATGGTGAACACGGGCTAAACACGGAGCTTGCCTGGGCCTACATCCACCCGTGATCGATGGTTAGACTTTTAACTATATTAATTTAAATTTAGAATAACTGAGCGATTTTTTAGGTCTTTTTAAAAAATGTCTAAAATAATATATGAATACCCAGTTTACATATGCTAAAAAAAAATTTAAATGTAAAATGAACTATTTAACGTATCTAAAATTAAAAGCATGCAATAAAATTTCACCTCTTGGTAAAAGAGAAAGACTTCAATCATTGTACACAAGTGTAATGAGTGGCTCTTCCATTCATATATATAGATGGTGGAAAAAAAGGGAGACTATTCATGCATAAAAAGAAGATGAAATGCTCAAATTGGCAATTGACATCATAAGCTTAAAAGTTGGATGACAATTCCTTTGCTGAAATTAATACCTAATCTAGTTGAAAAAAAAAACAAATAAATAAATAATACCTATATATTTAATATTATTTTATAATTTAATATTTACGACTAATCTCCAAGTTTAACTCTACTGATAATTATTAGGTGTTAAGAGCCTGTCTTGCTAAAATATGTAATCCATGCACGCTTTGACAAATCATCTAAATCATCAATAGAGGTGGTGTCAATCAATTATACACACTACGATCTCAAATCGATTCACATATTTGAAAAATGAAAAGAATGGTGGCAAGATGCAAATTACAAAAACTATTAAAGAGCATTGACGGACTATATTTACTGTTTACAGTTCCATTCAAAAACTTCACTAAATCCCTAAATTAAAATTGTGTTTTCCTCTTACCCCATAAATTGATGGCAAACTGCATGTCACATAATTCTCTATAAATCTCTCATAGAGCTTGCATTGTACCTTGAATTATGCACAATACGCAAAAAGGATTCAAAATAAGGATCAGACCTTTTACTAAAATGTTTGACGGATTATCAAATTTCTTAATTTAGACCTATTATTATAAAGGAATAATGTTATTCATTCATCATAGCCAGTGATGATCGTCATTTTATATGTCAACGCAGTAACATTAAATGATGAAAAAATAATTTAGGGATAAACCAAAATAAAATATAGGATCACGTGATGTATTTAGCTGGATTAGTCATTTACAGCCACCTAAATATGGTATATTGCTAGTGGTAATAAATAGCTATAATGACTAATTTATAAAGGTCTACATTTAATTTTGTCAAAACCTCCCGCATCCGAACACGTTATTTAAAATTAAAAGGTTTACAGCGTAAAATGTATGTAATCAAATTCGATTTAAAAAATAAAAAATCTCCGCTTATACACACCCGAAAAAAAAAAGAAAAAGGAAACTATGCTAGTATAACTGTATAAGAAGTGTTTGTATCAGCTATATTTATTTTCTTTTAGCAAAATCTCCACTAAATGCTTCATGATTCATAAAACTTAGTTAGCAAATCATGAAATTTGCTAAGGAGATGGATAAGGCTTCTGTTAAAGAGATAGATGACTTACGTGGTGGAAATCTAACATCCCTTTTGGTGGGGTCTTTTTTGTTAGATTTCCACCACGTAAGTCATAAAGCTCCTTAACAGGAGATAGATAAGGCTCTGTAACCGGATCGAGCAAATCATTATGCCAATATTCTTTCATGTATATAAAATTAGGATACAGTGTGTTTTAAGTTATGAATTGTGTGCGAGCTTGCTTGCCCATGCATATGATATTTATGAAAATACTTAAAAACCTTTATAACAAAACTTTCCACTCTAGGTAGTATTGTTACACACTACATGTAAATCAATGTGGCATATGTTTATATATGCCGCCCTTGGGGTATAGCTCAGTTGGTGAAAATGACAGGTGTGGGGTTGTTATCTACTTTACTGATAGTCGCAGTGTGAGAGTTCAAATCCTGAAAAAGGCATAAAGGAGAATTATTTGTCGGCACTAGTGTACAAACAACACTCGTTCTCTACTCCACTGAGACATATCTTTTAATTTATATCTTTCACCAAGACTCTAGAGGCTTAGCAGGTGAGGACTTTTGGGTTTGAAGTTTAAATCTTTTTATGTATACCATATAAAATGAGATGTTTTTTAACAAAACCTATGGAATGACGTATTTTAACACAACCGTTGATATTTATTAAAATTTTCAATGCAAGTATGTCCCACACTCGGAGCGAAAATAGGTCTTGACAAAACAAGCTAAGCGACAAAAAAATCACTGTTACTTTAACACGAGAAGATATCAAATATTGGGACTCAAATGTTTGCTAAAAGATCATCTTATCTTGAAATTAGTCTGGAGACAAAATTGAATAAAGCGACAAATTAGCTTTGGTGGTAGCATATTGGAATTTATTTGGTGAATTAGTGGTCCAATATTGTTTCAAATGTGTGATTATAATTAATTCACATTATTATTACATAATTAGATAAGTCTGAGCGTTTAATTTTTGGTTTCGGTTAGTAAACGGACTCAAACTGAACCGAAAAATTTAGTTTCAGTGCCAGTTCGATTTTATTAGTTTTAAAACCAAACATTTTTGGTTTTGTTCGGTTTCGATTTCTTTTTTTTCCCCTGTTTTTTGTATTTAATAAACTAGTATAACACCGGTGCAATGTACAGGTAGAAAAAAGTTTGAAATTTAATTATATGGAAGTTTTTTAATGCATTTTTCATTTAAAATAGCTGAACATATTCTAAAAGTGTAAAAATACAAGGTATGTACCAAGAGAGGAAATTGCATTAATAGTAATACAAATCTAATATACTTACATTAAAAAGACAATCCATATTAACTCTACAATTCAAATAATAGTCAACGTTTCATATGCAATCTTCTTTCTCATTGTACATATGCCTCAGTGGAAGATATCTATCATCAATATTCAATAGAGTCGCAGCCGCAAATTCAGCTAAAACCTATGAAAGAAATAATGGATATTAAGATATCAAAGTATAGTGATGTGGGGGTAAAATTTGATTCCACGAATAATAAATTTATACTTTCTCATGATGGAATGATATTGTGTCAAAATAGAATTTGTTTAGATAATATGTAAAAAATTTCATAGCACGATATGTGCAGGATTATGACATTTAATAAAGAAACATTATTAAAGTAAATTAAATACTTGAAAAAAAAAAGAAAGTTCAATTAATTACTTTTTTCATCCCAATTATTTGGTCCCATTTTTCTTTTTGGGATTACCAAATATATAGTCCATTTCTATATTAAAATGTCTAATTTGCATTATTTTACAAGTATAACTATATTTAATACTTTAATTGTCACTATTAGTTTTAAATTTTACTCATTAAATATGGACAAATATTAAATATGGACAAATTAATAACATGAATCACAAAATATGTCTTTCTAACACATATTTCTTAATCATTGTAAAAAAAAAGGGGATCAAATAATCGAGATGGAGGGAGTATGTACACATTTATTGACAGTCCTCAACATGTACATCTTGGGTGCCATTAGGGATAAAATGCGATGTAACTAATATTTAATACAGTTAATTAATTAATAATTATTAATATTAATTTCTACGTAATAATATTATTAGTAAAATATTGTGTTCACATAAGCAAATTAGTTTATGAACAAATAGTCTTTAAATTTCCACAGATCTATAGAATTCAGCATAAATATGCTCAAAAAAAGAGATAGATGAAATTTCAACATTTAATATCACATATTCATAACTTTTAAACATTTATATATACTACTCATTTTATTAATCACATCACATTTTTATTAATGTGAAGACCTCAGTCTTTGTTTCTTATAGTATTTAGGTCTCTAAAAGTTTCTACTACATTTTTTCTCAAATTTTTATTTTTCTATCCTCTTATATACTTATTGATCCAATACATTTAAAAAAATTTGATTTGTATACTTTAAAATCATATGAAAATACTTAGTTGCGTATAATTAGATATTATATTATTGTATATTTAAAAATGTTAAGCAATTCCCATAAATGAAATTTTTAGAATCAAGATATCATTCAATACAAAATTTCATGAAAATATGATGTTAAAAAATAAAAATATGACAAAAATAAGTTAATGATTGAAGTGTAAAGAATTAAAAACATAAATAGTGATAAATATAATTAAAATGTGGTGTGGTTAGTAAAATATATAGTGTCAATATAACCACTCAATATTTTTTTTTTTTTGGATGTGCCAACTCAAAAAGAGATTAAAAAATTCAACAGAGATGATGTAAATCAATCATTCAAAGAAGGAAGGGAAGGGAAGAGAAGACTGTAATTAACTACCTGATAGTCAAGGAAAATGAAACCTTCAAAATGTTATCTGGTCGAATTTGTATCAGGACAACTTGGTGTTGGATACGAAAGAAAACATAATTTATTAAATTAAGAGAGTTTAGTATAAGGATAAATTGAATAAACGCTAAGACGAATATTGAAGATAATTAAGAAATAGAAAGAAGAAAAAGGTAAAAGAGTGTTAGCAAAGGAAAACATTAAAAAAAAAAAAAGAAAATGAAGTCATCAGTGACATCAACAGTTTAGGCGGGAAAACTGGGTTAGACTTCTTTTGATTTAGATATAATATAGATTTATACTTTACTAAATAAAAAAATGAAAGCAAATTTTAATTAAAAAAATATTGAAACTAAATATGATAATCAAATTATAAAAACAACACTAAAACTAAAAAATAGTAATTAAATTATTTAAAATTTGTACCCCCTCCTCCCCAATTATATAGTCTATATTGTCTGTTTAGGTTGTCTCAATTATATAGTCTTCTTTATTTATTAAGAAGTCTAAAATTACATTATTTTGCTAATTTACCATCATTTAATACATAATTAAAACTATCAATTTCAAATTCTACTCATTAAATAAGGTAAACTAGTTTTTTACTTGTGCGATGCACGGGAAGAATAATTTAAAATAATGTACCACATATGCAAAAAAGGGGAAAAACTTAATATCATAGTATAATATTATATATTTGTTCAAGAATACTTATATTTTATTTTAATCTTTTCATATGATAATCAATTCTTAAAAATTATCAACTATTAATTTTGTTTGTGTGCACTAAGACCCCATGTGTTATAATGATATCTTAGTCAACTATCAAGCTTGAATAAGGAAGAGAAGATTTAAGAATAATAAGTTTGAAATCACAAATGGTACTATTTGATTGTTGAATTTTTATGGGAATGTAAGGAAATTTTTGAAAAATGATAAATAAGATAATTCAAAGATAAAATCATGAAGATAAGATAAAGTTATGAAGATAAGATAATTTAAAAATTTTGAAGATAACTTGAGTAGAAATTAAAAAAATGATATAGAAAGTATTACCGCATCAATTACCGCATTTGTAAACAAATAGACCAAATTATCCCTACTTTTAAGAAAAGTGGTGGGAAAATTACGGTAAAATTGTATCGCAAGCTCTGTTCATTTAATTGATATATAGATTAGGAATACGGGTTGTAAAATATATATTTCTAATATAATTCTTAATTCACATGAAGTAGCAAAGTGAAATATATAATTGGAATGGATGAAATACTAGATTTTGAGAAAAATAGGGTCAAAATTAAGTTCTACTATTAGCCAATGGTTTTTGGTTCGGTTTTCAATTTCGGACTGAAAACCGAAAAATTTATTTGGTTTCGGTTTCATTTTTTTGGGGGAAAATCCAAACAATTTTCTAATTTTTCTGTTCGATCTCAATTTGGTTAACTCGATTCGCTCTTTTTTTTGGCCCACCCCTATAATTAGATACAAATAAGTAATCTTAACGAGTCATTCTAGAGCCAATCATAAATTTTGTTAACATACCAATACACATAGGCGGAACAAGGGGGTCTCCCCTGGTCCCTTGTTAGGCGCAAAATGGGCTAGGCCTCAAAGGAATTTTTTTTCTTAATGTTTTATATGTTTGGGTTAGGGGAAAAAATAGTTCTCCTAGGGGTAGTTCGACTTGCTGGCTACGCCTCTACCCATACAATTATAAAATATAAGAAATCACTAGTATTTTATAACTTTATTGATACATTAACATAACAAATCATTAATTCTTTAGAATTTTTGGAAATTTCAAGTGTGTAATTCTTGTAAATGAAAATTTTCGGGTTATTGGCGTAAAAGGTCCCTACATTTGAGTTGTTTTCTGGAAATCGTCCCTACATTTCATTTCTTGGCAATTTCATCCACACCTTTGCATTTCTTCGCGGAATTCATCTCTGTCGTCATTTGCCGTTAATCTTTCTGTTTTTCAACATTTATTCTTGTAATATTATATCTATATATACACACTTATATTTTATAAAAGCCTAAATTAATACATTAATTATTATTTTTTTGTATTTTAAAAAATTAATGCACTTAAATCTAAATACGCCAATGAAATATTAGAGAAGATTAAATAAGATAAGTGCGTTTTATTTTATTATGTTGTTTTACATGATTCAGAACCGATTACTAAATAGACGTATAGTTAAAAAAGTATAACAAGCAAAATAATTAACAATGTTGCCGCCTAAATAAAATAAAATATAATTTGATTCTCTGATAATTTTCTTGAATATCATACACATGTCAATCATATTAAAGGCATGTTTTCACATGTTTATAGATCAATAGGTCAAATTATCATCTCTAATTATTTGACTACTAATTATTACAATTTTATATAGGTTAAACGTGTAAATTTGTACAATGAGTTTGGAAGAGACCAGAATTATGAACTCATGTATTTTATTACAAATATTCTATGGTAAATTATAATTCGCATATCAATTTATAATTTTATACAATATAACTAGTATATTGTAGACTATTTATATAATAATGTTCACACTTACACATTAATTTTAGTATAAATTTACACTATAACTCTACTCATGTAATACACAGGTGAAAAAATTTAGTGTGTAGATAAAAAGAGTAATTGATTGTTAAAAACGTTGGGCAGGGTCAGTTTGAGCCGTGACGAAACTGATGACGTGTGAGGAAAGATGGAGCTATTAGGAGGTGACACGTGTATGGCCGACAAAGAGGACCCCAGTGAACGAATAAAAAAGAACTTGCTGACACGCGATTCTTTTCTGATTGGTTACTTTATTGACCCTTAAATGGACCGCGAGGGCCCGCCGATTCGTGGAATTGTGCAACCAAACACGGCACTCAAGAAAATTCCGAAATATTTGGACCCACAGGTTGGGCTTCGTGGGTCCATTAGGCCGGCTAAGCGAATCTTCTTGAATTGTGTGGGCTTGGGGCGTTGTATAGTTGACGCGTGTACAGTTATTGGGGGTCCCACTTTTTTATACACACTGTTAGGGAGGGTGCGATTAACGCGCTATAGTCCTGTTAGCATTTGGCTTTTTGGAACATCCTCCCCCCTTCCCACCACACTCCGCTTGTCCGCTCGTCTTTTCCTTTTTTATTTTTTCTTATTAAAAATATTGGAAATTTATATTTTCTCTGAAAATGATTTTTGATCTTTTAGGAAGCGTTTTTTGGAATATCTATTACGTGGTTGATGGCTTGCCATCAACATATTGGGACAATTACCGGATAAGGTCATCTCCAATAGTGCTCTAAAAGCACCTGAAAATGCAAATGACATTTCCGTTTATTTATGGAAATGCCATTGCAAGCTGTTTTTTTTTTTTTTTACCTCAAGCTTTGTGTTTATTTTGTTTTATTTTCTTTTTATTTAATATTTCACGTGTGTTTATATCGTTCACCCGCTTTTTTTTTAAAGACAACTTTACGTGTGTTTGTTTACTTTAATCTTTTTAAAAAAAATTATTTCACATTTGTTTGGTTGCGTTCGGTTTTTAATATGATGCGTAGTTATTTATTTTTCATAATATGTTAATCGTTGAAAATAAAAGAAAAATAGAAAAAAATATTTATAGAGAATATATAGAGTATGTGGGTTGAAAAAATTTTTTAAAATAGAGGTTGTTGTATTGTATTTTAGAGTACTAGTGTTATAAAATAGAATACAATGATTGGAGATGGACTAAATGATCAAACTTGAGTTATCAAGACTTTGGTGGGGCGTGTATTCATGTCTTCACTTCGGGTCACTTACCACAATAATGAGTATCAGTTATGTAAAATGACGCTTTTTGAAAAAATATCATAAGGGTTAATAAATCGATTATACAAAAATTTCTTCCCATTCATGCGCTTTAGTGTAGCGTAGACTGAGGTACAAGTCTTGAGTATCATGTGTATTGTTCCTTTTTGTATTAAAACCGTAATAAGATTTTAAGTATATATACTTCTTTAAACGGATGACTCCATCCAATGTCCAAGCGTCAAAATGGGAAGCTTGTGGGTCAGCGTTTGCTTTCAAGCACGGGGCCCACTAATCTCAATTCTTGATCATTTTTCTTTAGAAGACGTGTAACATTTCAGATATTATCTAATGTAAGTATCACCTTTTTACAAGAAAATCTCGTTCGACCCACCATAATCCTTGATAAGAACTGTACATTTATAATTTACGACAACTTTAACACTTACCAAGCCAAAAATCCATCCTTAAAACAAGTCGTTTCATCCTTCCTAATATCAATGAACGAGTCCCACGAAATGCGAATGCATAATTCTCCTGACTCAATAATAATGGGTTGGTAATTATTTCAAGTTGTTCCGTTTTTGGAAATCTATTTAAACCTTTTCAAGAATTGTCAATAGCAGCCCACATGTAATGCTCCCTCAATCAATTTATAACCATTTAGTTCTAATTAATTGCGTGATTATGTCGACTAAGACATCTAATAATGTCAAAATCACTATTAGTTAAGAAGAATTAAGACTTACGACCAACGTTGTCATCGGGTCCATATTTTTGTACCAGCATCAATGGTAGCTCTCATCAGTAGATCTCCGTCCTGCCTGCACATTTGGATGAACTATTAATAAGGGCACATAAGTCATGGTAACGATAAACCCAATGATGTGGTTACCATATGCACAATACCGAGGGTGAAAGAGTCAAATTATTAGAAAGTTTGGCTCTTTTATGGAACCAACTTCATGATTTGCGCCCAATAAAAAGTTGACGCTCTTGTACTGCTACATGTCTGTCATATCATACACGACGCTCTTCCGATCTGTCTCATTCTCATTTTGTCGCAACATAAGATTGATTTCATAAGAAACACACCGTTGGTTCTAGAACAAAACTAAATATTCTGACTAGGCTTAATCTGTTTGTTGTCTAAATGATTTGTGAAGCCCGTATCAATGGTTGAATAGATGCAAGCAGAATATATATTCGTATGACATGTTAGAAGTTTAGCATTGTCTGTGACGCTCCATGCCATAAGCTTTATTATAGTAATAAAACATCATTGTCACCAATTACCCGGACATGGTTGATTTTGTTCAAGAGGACTCTCGCTCTCATCCAATCTACTCGATTGCTCGTGTATGCAAGAATCTCAACCGACAATATGTATTTAACATGTCAATGTCTATGGTAGTTCAAGGACTCCAAGAAGCACGGAGTTCCTACATCACTCTCTGAGTCTCTCTGATAAAAAAATTCAGGTACTCCAAGCTAATCAGAAATCCACGTGTGAATTTTTGGGCCCTACTTTTTGCGACTCTCGAACTCATGTGTGTGTTACTGATTGGTCTGTAGAATACTCCTGGAGTACCGGATAATTTCTCTTCTCTAATATATAGTGTGCCTCGTGGCTTAAAAAACTGTGTATGTATTATGAGACTACCTACAAAGCTCGTGGGAATCATAGGAGGAAGTACTATGTTGGGTTGGTTCCATTCAAAGAAATTTTAGATATTCTAAGAGTATGGAATGAGTGAGTACTGACAAGTGGAGAAAAATTTTGAGTATTCCAAAAGAAGTAGGAGATTCAGTATTCCTATAAAGAGTAATGCTACACTTCCCCGTTGGTTTACCAATTACTTCATCGGTTTACAATTTTAACCTTAAAATATCTAAAGTTTAAATTATTTAAATGCTTTAACTGACATGTTTACCATTTTTCTTAATATACAACCAGTGCATTAATTAGTGAACTAATATACAAGTCTATCATTACTCTTCCTATCAAATGCAAGTAAGACAAGTGTATAGAAAGTCCTAATCTATATCTATATCAATATATTAATTAAATAAAATGTGTTGTGGTAAAGTTTGACCGTATTTTTCTCTTTTTTTTTTTTTTTTGCTCTTCGTAAAGATATTTCAGTCATTTTTTGTTACTTCAATTGTGAACTATGCGGTAATGGTTGATTTCTATTATGTTTCGTTGATTTTGACTTTTGTTTTTATCAGATCATATCGGTTCCTATGGATAACTACGCAGTCTCATCTTCTCTCATCAAAGCTCAGTTTTTATCAACAAAGAATACTAATCTGATCTACTTTCCCCTTGAAAACTCTTAATATTATCCTATTGTTATCTGATTTCTATCATACCTTAAACGATTTCACAGTTTGAATTAGTTTATTCGGTTGTGTTATGTATTGTTCTTAAAAGTATTTTTATCTGTATCATAATCATGATATTACAAAATTTCATTTTTCTTGGCGTCTTATTTGTTTAACATTCGACTCAATTCCGTGGAAAGGTAATTAATGTACTATCTATTATGTAACTAGATTCTCACCATGTGTATTGCACGGGAATATACAAAATCAAATTATATATAACATTAGTACGAAATGTTTAGTAATGTATGATTAGCCACATTGAATTGCAATGTTTTGATTATCTTGTTGTTAACTAATAATTATTATGTGCTTACTCGATAGAATGATATTAAGTCAAGTATGAGTTGAAAAAAACCCATCTAATTCAATACCTACAGGTACCCGATCCTATTAAGATGGAGAGTACGAGACCAAAGGGGTAATTAAGTCGCGGATGAGATAAAGAAAAATGACCCGATTTAACAATGAGCCGGGGGAATTAAGGTTGTGATAATTTTTACTTGAACCTGGCCTATTTAACTGTTTTATGACAAAAATATAAATATTTACTAAAATTCTAATGGTTTGAAAAGTAAAATGATGATAAAGCTTATCAAAAAAGCTTATTAATTTCAATTACAATTTTAGTATTTATAATACAATTCATTAAACAAAAACTCAAATAAAAAATATATAATATATTTAAATTGGCCAATAAATGTGTAATATAAATTACCTATACTAACCCGTCCTCGACCCATCCCCAATTTAAGCGGGGATGGAAAAAAATTGATGGGTAGGGTAACGAGTGTAGCATACTCGATCCCGACCTAACTCATTATCATTCTTATACATCAAGAAATTAAACATTTTATTTTTCTCTATCACTATGCCGTGATGGAAATTTTATAAACTATAAAACGTTAATTAAACAACATTTATTATATATACATATAATATGAAAGAAGTGACGTAATAACGACTCGATAAAAAGCATACAAAAAATTATTAAAAATTAATGCATTAGCAAAAAAGGAAATACTCTAGTATAAACTAGTAATTTCACCCATGCATTGCACGGGATTTTTTGACCAAATAAAATAAACAGCATATATATAAATAGTATAATCCATGATTGTGTAAAAATTGTTAAACATCTATTATTTGTTTCAGCAAAAAATGATATACAAATGTATTAAAGAATAATCCAACATGGTCATTTGGGAAAGGTAACGTTAGAATTCACCCATTTCAGTATTGCAAGTTTTAGAGTGAACGGGATAGTGGACAACACTTATTATTTCAGAAGCTATTACATTTTGAAAGCACAGGAGAGCCCTCAAGATAACCTATATTCAGCAAGCGAAATTGAGTGAATTATGTCAATCATTACATAATAGAATTATAGAGCTGACATATAATTAAAATTTACATACCTAAATGTTAAAGAAAAACATACGACTATAAATTGTTGAATACCTCATTGTAAACAATATTCAACATAGACTTGCTAGGGTCACTGTTGTTGTCACATATCATAAACTTCAACCGATCATGATTCGTGACCCTCGAAACGGCTACATGCAATTGCCATGGGTGAGCACAGGCCTCCGAAAGATAATACCAACATTCTCGAGAGATTGGCCTTAACTCTTGTTAATAGTCATCGTATAACAGACCACCAACGGGAACTGTCTCTGCTGAAAAGTGAATGGCAATCCAATATCTGACTGAGTGATGGTTAATCTGGGAATAACAATATAACCTTTTAATAATTAATTCATAAACCACGGGTTCGTTTAACAAATATTAAAGAATTAAATTATGTTATAAGGATGTAAAAAAACCATATATTATATATATAATGACTTATATAGAAGTCGATTCAGCTCTGACAAAGCCGATAGCTTAAATGATTAATGTACTCAAATATTGAGTTGACACAGGTGAAATGTTTATAAGGTAACATAGAAATCAAACTAACAATATAATTAATATTGTCACGTATTAACGTATATAAAGTCTGTGTCATACAAAGTTTGCCACAAAAGAATAATGGACAAAATAAAATTAGTCAATTTAATATTCATCTAGATGAATGATTTTTTTTTTATTTTTTATTTTTTTGATAGTAGTTAAATTAGATGTTAGCAAATTGTCCCATTGCAAATCGCAGTGACTCTAAATCAATCAAGTCAGCAATAACTCCTCTAAACAAATACTCCAAGGACAGATTAAAGGCCTTAGTAATGAGAAGTGCCTTAGTAATGAGAAGTGTTATTCGTACATATAAGGTGTATAATTTTATACACATACCTTAGAGTTTACCTACACTCCTTAAAAGTTGTGATTTCAAGGAAGATCGGACAAAGGACATGAAAATACAAGGATATGTAAATATTACACCAACTAACTAATTAAATAATAGGATAAATAAATACAAGGAGATGTGTACAAAAGCTGTACACTTTGTGTGTACAAATGCCATTTCTCCCTTAGTAATTAGCAAATACACAACCACTTATGCATTAGTCCAACACGAGAAGTAGAAAAAAAATACACAAAACAGCGTTTATCAAAAGTTACAATGTGTCCATAATTAATTTAATCCATATAAATGAGAACTGAGACGATTCATTTAAAAACAAAATATCTTATTTTATTTACAATTTAAAAAAAAATATTGATTGATTAATGCTTTTGCATTAATAAAAAATCAAAGACTCAAATAAATTATTTGCAATTTAATATTTAAATTCATTATTTATAATAATCATCATCATAAAGTCGGACTTCAAATCTGGTTTTTTCTGTCTTTACAAATATTTTTTTAAATAAAATTATTTTACATTAACTTCAAAATATCAATATTCAATTAAAAATAAGTTGTGCAACTAATGACGAAAGTTTGCTAAAATCTATCATTTAAACAAAGGTTTGCACATAGACACAATAAGCAGTCTACGTGCAGTCAAAATAAAATATTTGAACAGATTCATCACATTTGTGTATTAAGATAAAAAAGATGACATCGACTAATTTTCCATTTATAAATGAGAGGTCCTCAAAAAGAAATCATTAGATTGATCTATACACATGAAAAACATATGAAGATCGGAAAAACTTTTGCAGTGGAGATGCATTGCATAAATCATACAAAGTTTACTCTGGAACTCAATTACATGAAATATTAATTGTCACAATTGGTCTTGCGAAAATATTTAAAAACTATTTAAAAAAAAAGAAAAGAGAAAAAAAACCGAATTCACAACCCAACGCATAGATGAAGAATTTGGTATTCTTATATAGTGATTGATATGTCACAATCTGCTTTTTTTTCATGCAATGTTGATTTGAATTAAAAGAGAATATAATAACATTTGATATTGAGGATGAAACGATGAAATAATAATATGGTTACCTTCAAAATTTCCATTAGTTAGCAATGAATAATTATAAGATTCACAAGCAAACTAATTTATTTTGATTGTATTCATATTGCATTAAAAACATATAAACTATAGTTTGGATGAATGTAGAAATTAGTGAAAGAGTTTGGATACCACCTAAAAAAATGGTTTGAGGACTGAGGCCGAATGTCGACTCCAAATGAAGTTCCGCAACTGGTGAACTGCGCAAGGCTGGTGAAGATCGAATGACTATAATATCATGTGCAAGGCTGCCAGAAATAATTTTAATAGCTTGAAGAAACAAATTAAATATTTGGCTGAATTTTTTGGCTTCAAAAAATGACTGAAATTTCATCTGCAGTTGGGTGATGAGTTGATGATGAAATAGGTAAAAAATTAATATAAAGGTATGAAATGAAAAAGTTGGCTGAAAATGGTAAAAATGCTAAGAAAGGTTAGTTGCATAATTTAAAGTTTTTTTAATGATTAAGCTGTGAGTAATAGTTAGAGAAAATTAAGGAAAAATATCATTAATTGGGTTAGTTAGCAATTATCATTACAATTATCATTCAAGAACGGGGTGAAAATGGAAAATTTATTCCAATAAGATTGATTGTTTGATTTAGTATTCAAATTTTATAGCAATTGAAAGTTACTTTGATAGAAGAATATGTATATAGAAACCTAAAGATTTTGAATTCATGATTTATGATTATCTCTTCATATGTTAAATGATCTATATATAATTCTTGAAAATAATAAAAAGATAAAAAAAATTAATCAAGTGCTAGATTAAGTGGTAAACCAATGGCCAAGATGCAAATGCCTAATTTATAAAGTGATTTTGGGCGGGGAAATAGAAAAAGGAAATTGTATTGCTTTTAAGTATATATAGATATAGATTACGTAATACTTCATAGATAAGATATATATTAAAAAAATTTGAATTAAAAAATCAAGAATATAAATTAATCCAGTAAAAGATTTAAGAAGATAATATACATCAGTATAGAAATCTCAAATCTGTGGAATCCCAGCCGTCGATTGGCAAAGATAATAAATCAGAAATGATTTGTAAAACCTCTGAAAAAGATTCTTGAAGATAATAATAGTTAAGGATCATAATTTCTAATTAATTGAAAAAAATAGGGAAATATTAATCTATAATTTAACGCAAATTTTACTTAACATGTAAGAAAAAGTCTAAAATGACTTCGCTTAAGATAATTTTGGCGGGAAAAATGCGATAAAAAATATCGCAGACTTCATTTCTTTTATATATATATATATATATGGCTACTATTGATTTGATAAGAAAAAGAATTGTTTTCTACGATAGAAGGATTGAAAAAAAAAATTAGTTCAACTATTATATAACAGCCAAATTAACACTGGAAAATAAATTAATATATAAGTGAACTACTTATGTATTATATGTTACTGTTAATATCCTAACAGATTATTATATTTTAGACTTTTTGTTATTTGAATTGTGATTTTCTCGTGTAATGTATAGGTGAGAATCTAATTTAACATTAAATTGACCCATGTATGCACTCAATACTTGTCAATTCTTTGTTTGTCTAAGTAACGAATTCAGTACTATTGAAATACAAGAAATTTTCTCTGATAAGTGAATATAGGGGGTTCAGTTTATTTTATAATTAGGATTCCCTATATTCACTTGTCTTGTTCTCATTTATTCAAGGGTATTAAATTTTCAATACTCCACAGTGATTTTTCCGTCCCATATCATTATAACTTATGTTTTAATTTAAAACTTTAAAATCATTCATTTGTTTTAATTTCATGATTTATTTGGCTTTACTTACTATCAAATGTTTATGTACATTGTGTACAAAGACTTGGAAGAAGCCACAATGATTTCTGCTACGTGGCCGTCTTATGCCATTAGACATGTGGTATTAAATCAAAATTTAGTCAAGTTGATCAAATTTCATATAATATTTTTTCCCCAAAATATAGGCATCTTGGAAAATAGTTAGAGGAAAACAAAGGGTAAAAGAATATATATATATATATATATATCTAAGATAATAAAAAAGGCTTTAGAAATATCAAAATGTAATTGTAACAATCACCACTCATATTACTTATATTATTATTATGTCATTTTAAATTTTGATTTTACATTAAATTCTAGAATTTAATTTATATATTATATTAATTATTATGAGCACGGGGCAAAAGATTTAATTTAGATTGCCCAATGCCTAATAATAATGCTAGAAAATAACGCATTGCCACTATAGAGACATTGTAAGGACGGACACGTACAAAGAATTACCCCCACACACATTTGCTATGTGGATTTGATGCCACTTTTAATAATTTATTTATTATTATTATTATTGATGTTTGAAATCTCTAATAGATTGTTAACTTATAACAAGTGGGTTAGATCTCTGTCAATCATATCTATGCAAAATTTAATACTTGATTTATGTCCATGTTTCCTCACTTATTGGAATAGAAGATTATATTGTCATGCGGCATGAACTAGTTGAGACTCATTAAAGATAGAAAAATACTATCAACATGTTTGTAATGAAGTATTGAGCAAGATTGGTGAAATTATGAGTGAGTCGAAAAATATGTTTATAGGGCATATAAATAGAGATCTGACCTTTATATAATGGATAGGGGAACCTACTTTGTATTGAATTGAATAAAATAATAAGTTTCAAATGTATAGTGTGGTGTCCTTTAAGGGAGAATCTTATAATTAAGGTTTCTCTCTAGGGAAATTTTAATTATTTTGACATTGATATGATGGGAGAATGACAGTTAATTAACTCAAAATATTGGACACCCTCAAAAATTTCAAAACTGATGTTTTAAACTAATTATTACATACATAATTGCTTTTATTTTCATGATTAATTTGGTCTAGGGAAAAAATATACTTAGGGCTTTAAATTAGAAAAAAAAAATTATAAAATGATATACGAGTGGCAAAGGAAAAAATATCCGCTATAACATTCTCTTGGTAGATTCTTACATACAAAAAATGCTATTAAATGGATATATTCAATCCTTCCCCCCCCCCCCCCAGGGTCCAAAAAAAAAATGCTATATTTCAAGGCAAGTGTATGTGTGGAACCGTACTATTTCGGGATATATTGATGACCTTAGGCAGAAGTAGTGGGCTTCGAACTGCGATATGTGGGGTTCGATGATTTAGACGAAAGGAGCACGCCACAAGACTTTGCATCCGTCTTGACCATGCTTGTCAAAACCTCGACCCCTCGTGTCATACACAAATTATCCTCAAACCCAAAATGACACGAAACATGCTTTTACAAGATGACCACATTTTTGTCTCGGAATAATTCATAAATTCAACACATTATTTTTCTATTTTTTTATATAATATAAATTGGGTAGTTAAGGAATCCATTAATTTATCTTAATTATTAATTATTTTATTTGAAAACGTATTTTAGCTATGAAAACGTAGGACAGCTGGAGATTTTTGTGACAAATTTGCAGATACTATATTTGAATTTTATAAATTAAAAACAAAAAAAATCGAAGAATAATAATAGTTTAGCAATTTTGGCATTAATTTGGTAGAATGGTGGTTGGTTCTATGTCTCTTGGCATTTAAAATGCTGTATCGTCAAACTATGCCATCCACCACAAAAAAAATATCAAGATTATGCATTCAAAAGAAAATTAGAAAAATTTAAAGACATAAAGACAAAAGAGGACTCAATAATGTAAAGGGTAAAAAACCACTAGAAGTCATGACCTACACTAAGCCACCAAGTGAGGTTTCTTTTCCAGTCACCTATCTTTCATCTATGCCAAACCCATAACAAAGTCTTGACTTTGTTTCAATTTAGTACTCATAAAAAATTTTCCAAGAATTATATGAGTGTCATTTACACACAATACTCAATCTCTAATGTGACTGTGTCGTATGCATTCCACATCCACATGAAGCCATGTGAGACAGTGGATGCCATAAAGAAACTATATGAATGTTAAAAATTATTATCGTCCACGTAAGTAATGATAACGTGTAAGATATACCTTTTTATAGGAAAAAGATCCATATTTTTATAGCGCTAGTAGTAATATGTGTTGGATGTAATTTCATGAGTTGTGAGAGTCATAAAATCTGATATAAAATGGAGATATGTAGCAAAATGAAGAATACAGCAACGGAATAGTTGATTATTTTACTTCAATGAATATAGTATAAATAGGAGTAAGATAACTAAAAATCATGTTCATTGAAGTGCGACCATATCAAAATCTGTATTTGAATAGCGAAATTCTCATCTCTAAAGCAAGACGTCTTGATTATTAAGCATATAGCTTACCTCTTTTTGTCATGACAAGAGATAAACTGTATAAGAAAAATCATATGGCACATCCAAATACACATTACATTTTAGTTGAAGTTGAGCAAAGATCTATGAATCAGCAAATTGAAACGAACGAAACTAGATGACCAAGCCGGGGAAAGGGAAAAAGTTTGGTAACTACAACAAAAAGATTCTAAACATAAAAGTTGGGTGACCTCCATTGCAAGTTGGAAGAAGTACTCCCCCACCCTACCCCACCACGCACCAAAGGCTAAACTCCATAGTATATCAACATAATCTCCTCCTCCTCCTCCTCTCTCTCCATCTCTTTCTTTATTCACTGATTGAATTGCATAAAATATTTAGTGAGAAGGGGACGTTTCCTCGTTTTTCAGCTGTTTGTATGCATCAATCTTCTGACACGCATTTGATTATAGCATTTTCACACAAAAACACACACACAACACCCACATATATCCACATCTCTCTCATTCTCTCTCTAAAACATTCTTGTCTCTCTGTCTAAAAATAATTCCTTTGCAGCTCACAGCAGAATCACACTCCTGCCTTCATCAAATGATTTCGAAACAAGGGTCATATCACTGAAGAATTCCCCTGTTTTGACCCTTTTACAGGTACTTCCCCCTCAAACATGGAAATCCATATTTACAGAAAATGATGTCTCTCTCTCTCTCTCTCTCTCTCTCTCTCTCTCTCTCTCGATAGTTTTCTGATATATATGTTTTTGTGTGTGGATAAATCACTGAATAAAAAAAAGTTGTGCATCTTTTTCTCTACCTTTTCAGCCCCCCACCTCTCCATCCCTCCACTTTCTTTCTTTCCCTTTCAAGTTGCAGAGAGTACCTACTCATTGATTTATGTCTGACACTTCAAATCTTAGTTAGATTTATACATATATATAAATGGCCCTTCTCTGTTTCTTTCACTTTTCATGTATTCCATGCACTGATCATGAGCCTCTTTCTCTCTCTATCTTCTTTCTGAATTCTGATTAATTCAGGAATTTGATTTGAATAACAGTGATCGGTGGTTTCTTTTGTTTCTTGTGTCGGTATTAGGACAGTAATCATTAATTTACAGTCAACCCTTTCTACAGTTATTCCAACAGTAATCTTAAATGATTTAAAATCTTCTCATAAAGATACCCCAGTTAGTACCCTTGCAATATATGTTGGAGTAAATTTCTTGTCGTTTGACGAAGACGACTTGTTTAAGGCGTAACGATCTCAACACCTGTCTCGATTTTTCAATTTACATTTGTTTGCAGTTGAGATTTTCGGAGTATCAATCGATGGCGACGTATTTTCATGGCAATTCAGAAATTCAAGGAGGCGGGGATGGTTTACAGACACTGATTCTGATGAATCCCGGCTACGTTGGATACCCTGACAATCACCAGCCACAGCCGCCGGGGAGCAACTTCGTTTTCCTCAACTCCACCACCACTACCGGGAATTCACTCACCATACCCCACGCGCCGCCATCTCAGGCTCAACACTTTGTGGGTATTCCCCTCCAGGCTGCCACTTCCGTTGCTGCCGCCTCATCGCAAGACATCCACGCTCCGCAGCTTCATTCTCAACATGACGGGTCGGGGCTACACGGGTTCTTTTCTCGCGTCCCGTACAATTTGTATGCTCCCGGAGTGGACTTTGCGGCGGCGCGTGAAGTTACACGCGCTCAGCAAGGACTTTCCTTGAGCCTGTCTTCGCAACAGCCCTCCGCTAATTACGGGTCCTTTAGGCCTGAACGTGAGGTGATATCGCAACCCCTCGTGACCGCCCTGTCACCGCCTCGTGCTGGTGGAGACGATGTTAGAATTTCCGGAGGGTCGCCGTCATCCGCGTCGGCTTCAGGGATTTCCAATGGTGTTAACACTATGCAAAGTGTGCTGTTAAGTTCTAAGTATTTGAAGGCTGCTCAGGAACTTCTTGATGAAGTTGTTAGTGTTGGAAAAGGAGCTATAAAGAGTCCGCCGGAATCTGCCAAGAACCCTAATGAGGAAGCCAAGAATAACGAACAACCGCCCGAGACAGCCGCCGGAGATGGACAAAGTGGAGGAGACACCAGTTCCAAACGTATTTCTGAGCTGACTACTGCTGAGAGACAGGAAATTCAGATGAAGAAAGCAAAGCTTCTCAACATGCTTGATGAGGTAAGAGTGAGACACAATTTTATTTATTTATTATATCTTCAACACGTCTCGTCCTGCATACTGGCCAGATTTACCTTTTCACATCTAATACTAAAATCAGCTTGTGGGTTCGAAGGAAATTTCATATTATACGAACACCTCATCGAGCACTTGACTCAATAAGGATTTTTCAGTACTAGATATGGTCATCATAAAAAATTCTCATCAAGATCACCACTTTAGGGACAGAAACCGCGCTATTGATTTGAATAAATTAAATTTCTTCCTCCACTAACGCGTTTAGTCGATGATGAGTTTGTGGGTCATTTTATTTGATGTGAAAAAGTGAATCTGATGAGTCCACAGGAGACGTGTTGAAGATATAATAAATTAGGTCACATGAATTGCTCAAGTAGATGTTGGTAGTATTTTTTTGGGTCGAACTCTAAGATGTGAAATATGTGACTTGAAGGTTGAGCAGAGGTACAGACAGTACCACCACCAGATGCAAATTATAATCTCCTGGTTTGAACAAGCAGCTGGAGTAGGTTCAGCTAAGACATACACTGCTCTGGCTTTGCAAACAATCTCCAAGAATTCCGGTGCCTAAAAGATGCGATCTTGGGCCAAATCCGAGCTGCAAGCAAGAGTTTAGGCGAAGACGATGGTTTGATAGGCAAGGTTGGGGGCTCGAGACTCAAATACGTCGATAACCAGCTCCGACAACAAAGAGCCTTACAGCAATTGGGAATGATCCAGCATAATGCTTGGAGACCCCAGAGAGGATTGCCCGAACGTTCTGTTTCCGTGTTGCGCGCTTGGCTCTTCGAACATTTCTTGCACCCGTAAGTCTGTTTCTAAAACTACCTCGTCTAAAAGTTTCATTGGCAGGCAAACGATAAAAATCCATTTAAAATTCCCATTTTGTTTCAAGGTTTTAGCAGCTAGTTTTCTTGATTTGCAATGACATATTTTACATATGGTTTTCAGTTATCCCAAGGATTCGGACAAGATTATGCTTGCAAAACAGACAGGGCTTACTAGGAGTCAGGTATTAAACAATAGTCGCGATCTCCTGTCATATTTCGGGTGGGATTATCCCATCATATACACATGACGGGGTATCATTAGACAACCCACATATAAACAACCTATATATGGGTGTTTAATGATCTCCCTCCATGTGTGCGTTTGCTGATGATTTAATTTCATGATATTGATTGGGAGAGGAATTATTTTCAGGTGTCAAATTGGTTCATTAACGCTCGGGTTCGGCTCTGGAAGCCGATGGTCGAGGAGATGTACGTGGAAGAGGTTAAAGAACACGAGAAAAAAGGGACAGAAGAACTGAGCAGCAAAAGTGAGCAAAATGAAGATTCAGTACCAAAGTCCCCTGTTCCAAAAGAAAAGAGGCCTGTGAATGAAACTCGAGACCAGCCCGAAAATCTCATGAATCAGAGCACAATTCCAACAACATTAATGTCCACAAACTCAACTTCTCCTACTGGAGCCGGAATCAGGAACCATTCAGGTTTTAATCTAATTGGATCGTCGGAAATGGAAAGCATCGTTCAAGGAAGTCCAAAGAAACCGCGTAGCAGCATAGAAATGTTGCATTCGCCAAGCAGCATCCCGTCCATAACCATGGACTCAAAGTCTAGTGAAACGAACAACGAGCAAATTTCTATGAGATTCATCAATGAGAGGCAGAGCAGGGATGAGTTTACACTAATGGGGGCTCCAACTAACTTCATCTCGGGTTTTGGATCATACCCGATCGAGGACATCGGAAGGTACGGCACGGAGCACTTCCAAGCACCGTATTCGGGCAACAGCGTCTCTCTCACTCTCGGACTCCCACATTGCGAAAACCTCTCTATCTCGGGCACCCACCAAACATTTCTTCCTAACCAAAGCATACAACTCGGCGAAGCAAACGAGTTTGGTGCGATGAACACTCCAACATCGCCTCATTCTTCCAATGTGTACGAAAGCATCAACATCCAGAACCGGAAGAGGTTCGCCGCACAGTTATTGCCCGACTTTGTAGCATGATCTAAAGCCGATGGGGTGTCTCATATCGACCGGAGCACGATTGAGATGTTCCCTAGCTAGAGGTAACTAAGGTGGTGGTCTTCTCCTATTCCTTCATTATTATTACCAGGATTAATATTGAAAGGGATAGCATGATGATAGTGTAGAGAAGGCAAACTTTTACTTATATATTATTATATAGGTATATACATTTCTCTAGAAATAGGGCGGATTTAGTAATATGATTGGGGATTGTATATTAATTTTGTTGTTGCAGATACATAGATGATTGTAATAATGATGTGGAATACTAGTTTATTTTGGGTGGTATAGAAGAATAATATTTGATTCTGTTTCCAACTTTGGCTCAACTTTTTATTTGAATAAATTTATCGAACAAGTTCCTAAGTCATTGCGATTCGCTACGAATTATTGAATCCAAATAATGAAAAAAATTGTGACCGAAATGTATAGAGAAGTACTCAATAATTACCTAGAACAATTTGGGCTGATTGGATGTGTATGAAAGATAGAAAGGGCTAGCTATTAATATGGTCAAATCACCTACCACTACTTTTCTTCCGATCACACCGTACAAAGTTAATGAGTAAATCTAGGGAAATATTTTTTTATCTGATATGAATAAGTGATATGTCTTAGTTGACAATTTTAAATTCATTATGTATATATAAGTAGTGGATTTTATGGCTCACAAACAATCAATATATAATAGTCAACAAAGTATGTCACTCATTCAGATAAAAACGTCTCCATATAATTATTGTTATTTTGGACAAATCACTCGCTTTTTCGTAAAACATTTTGTACAAAAATTTTTGAATTTTCCTTGATGGAATAGAAAGAAATGTTCCACCAATGAATCAACGTTAACCAATTAGTATCAGGAAAAAATTTTCTAAGAAACCAACACACACTACCCCAAAAAATAAGATCGAATTTTAGTTTCAACAAACCACCCGTGGTCTCTTTCAAACGATGTTTCTAATTCTTCGACTGTTAATGAGAATTGATCGTTTTATTTCTTTCAAAAAAAAATATCCACCAGTGGTTTTTTGTATTTTTGGGCAAACATTGGTTCCTTACAAAAACTTGTATTTAGATTGGACATGTTGAGCAGTTGGATTCAACAGATTGGGTGTATCAAGTCAAGCGCTCTGCTATTTGGATTATATACAGTGAAGAACTCAACTATGGAATTTGTTGATACACAAAACGCTTTCATGAAATTAATGGATCCGCATATTGTCGATTGAGTCGATGTTGAAGGTAGGCGTCCACTTGTTCATCTTTCTTGGTTTGTATAAAGAAAATGAAACTTGTATATATATATATATATATATATTTTGTTAGAGGTGGATGTAACGAAAATGATCGGAGCATTATTGTAGCTATCAATCTTCTCTTCACGATGATGTAGACGTTTGGGCAAATGAGTAATAAGCACGTGCGTTGTGGTTGCACGCCGTATGTAAAAGGGGAAATCATATATATACATATGTATTTAAAGTAATAATAATATTATTTTGAACTTTGTTGGTGTAGGCAATAAAAATATAAAGAAAAGAATGATATTGAATCATTGGTGACCGACTTAATATGTGCATATATATATATATATATATATATCTATATGTTTTAATTTTTAATATGCATGTGCAACATATACTAAATAAATTTGTAAAATAGTGTAACTTCTGAAATTATAATTATATAGTAATCGATAATTTATTAGTTAGATAAATTAACTTTTCAATAAAAAATGAAATTCACGAATTACGTGAAAGTTACAAAACTAGAAATAGAAAAACGTTTTGATGGTGAAAACTTAAAAATCATTTATGAAATGATCAAAAATGTTAATGAAAATAATAAGGGTTATTTTCACTTTTCGCCCCCAAATTTTTAACTTTGACACAATATTCTTTGTTATCCTTCGTTTTGTCCCCAGTCCTCCAACTTCGACCCAATTTTGTCTACATTCTTTGTTTTTCTCCATTTTATCCCTAATATTTCATAAACTCACGCATTTTGTCCCTTCCATCAAATTTTCCGCTAAAATAGTAGTTAGTAAAGGGGTAAACACTACAAGGAATATGAGCAACAATGACGAAACCTTAGTGACTAAAATCGAAGCGTCCATATATGGTATTATCTATAGCGACGACCATACAATGGAGGGTGGGACCCTGTATGTGGGCTACAGCGGCGACATATAGTCTAAAGTCGCCTCTAAAAATAGATTCTATTGAGACAAAATATCTTTCATTGCTTTATTTCTTAATCGTAGCGCGACACATAAATGTCGCCGCTATATGTCTTGATCTATAGCGACGACGTGTAAATGTCGTTGCTATATATACTATTGGTGAGAAGATTTCCCACCTTTATTTCTTGTAGACGACAAGTTATTGTTATAGGCTACGCAGTTGTCCATATAGTTGTCAAAATCTATATAATATATATTAAAAATGCAAACGATTAATTGAAGATTCACTTACTCCAACTGGGGAGGCGCCATGCATGTGGAGGGAGGGACACGGGTTCAAGTGTTCAGGCGTGCAAAACAAATATAAAGAGAAATGAAGCTGGGCTGGAATTGCTGGACCCGGATGGTGGGCGGGTTGGGTAAACAAAAATGTTAAAAAAAAAAATTAATAACAAAAATGGGTAAAATTTATAGCGGCGACAATAACTCGTCACTATAACGCGTCGTCGCTATAAGGCAACTGGTACAGGGCCTATAGTAAAGATCATGTCACCAGAAAAAGTCGTCGCTATCAATTTATAGCCGCTACATTTAGGCCTATAGTGGCGACTCTGTCGCGGCTATAGGGCAAGTTTCTTGTAGTGAAAATTGGAAACTAATGGTGGAAATATATGTAGTACATGTGGGTCATATGAAATATATATATAGATCTGATTGTTTTGATCATATTCTGTTTCGAAATAAAAATACTTTTTATATGTCCCCAGCATTTCAATTTTGGTAAAAAAAATTCCCAAATTTTTTCCGTTACTTTATTCACAACTTTCACATACTCACACATTACGTTCCCAAAATCAAAAATCTGTCAATTGTGCTTGATTTGTCATATGTTCAATTGGTATTTTGGCTAAATATGCAATTGTGCTGCTGAAAATATGTTGTTTGGATATATATATGATTGAATTTGATGTTTAAATTGGTTTTCTTAACTATATTCTTGGTTCACTATTAATTTGGTAATTTTTTCCAGACACCATGGATATGGGCAAAAAAACCAAATTAATAGTTAACCAAAAATTTAGTTAAACAAATAACAGTTAAACTTCTGATTTAAGAATATATATATATATATTAAAACAATGTAACACTAACAAAATTTGATATTGGAAACGTAATGCTTGAATATATGAAAGTTGAGAATAAATGAGGAAAGAATGAGGACAAAAAAATTGTGTCAAGTTAGAAAATTTAAGGAATTAATTTACCCAAATTTTATTACAGTTTGCCCCTTGGTAATGTGCCGTTTTAATGAAAATTTTTATGGAAGGGACAAAACGTGTGAATTTATGAAAGATTGGAGACAGAATAGAGGGAAAACAAAAATGGAGAACAAAATTGTGCCTAAGTTGAAGTTTGAGGACAAAATGAGGGAAAAATAATAAATAGGGACAAAATTGTGTCAAAGTTAAAAAATTGGGGACGAAAAGTGAAAATTACCCTAATAATAAATCAAATTAGTTAATGTTAAATAGGGGTATTGAGGTAATTTAAAGATTAAAAGCAAAGGTAAAATGGGAAATCAAAAATTTCCAACTTGTTATCTATTTTTTTATGTCGTAGATTTATATTATCCGTTTGGAACCAATTATATAAATCAATTAGTTTATAATATATTTTAAATTTTGAATTTTTGGGATATATGGCTTAATTCGGTAGGTTAAATTTCGTTAAAAAGTGAAAAGTTGTTATTTGATTTGATGGGTATATGAGATGTCAATTGTAAAATTTGACAAGTGTATCAAAAAATTCAAAATTCAAAAAATATTATACACAAATTGATTTATAATTGGTTCCAAATGGACCAAGATCTATTCTTGTTATTGCTACTATAAATCGTTTGTGCTACTTAATTATAGCATATCATTTATGCAATAACGTTTTCCATACGAGAAGTGTATCAACTTCTTTGTGTTTTTCAATGTTTTGTTTCTATTAAATGTAATCTCATACATGGTGTAACATGGGTAGTGAAGAGGCCCGTTCTTGGGTTGAGGCAGTCATCCCAGGCCCAAGACCAAAGAGGCCCAATTAATATTATACCCGACCTAAAAGAGATGTGTCCTCTTTTTTTTTTTTTTAAAAAAAATGTTTTAGGGCCCAAATACTAAAAATTTAAGAGGCCCATTTGAGCCCAAAAAATTTTTGCTTTTATTAAAAATCATATTTAAAAGCAAAAAAAATTTGCTGGACGAAAATTAAAAAAAAATAAGAAGATCTGAAACTAATTAACTAAAGGGTTAATTTCACAAATCATCTTCAACCTTTGAGTTAAGCTTCAATTTCGTCCCAATCTTTGCTAAGACACCCCACAGCCCACAATATTTGATAAATACGCACAAATCATCTTTTTTTACACTATTTCACAAAATTTTTAACAAAAGGACGATTACATCCCCTTAGACTTTTTAATTTTTTTTAAAAAAGGTTTAAAAATAACGAAAAACGTAAAAACCACCCCACCCTACCCCACGTCTCCTTCTCATTTGGCAGGAGTTCCGGTGGCCAGTCCGACGGTGACAAATGGGGGGTGAATCCCCCAATTTTGATGTCAGAAATGGTAGTGAAATAGAAGGATTCACCCCCCATTTGTGGTCGCCGGAATGGACCGTTCCCGTGGCCGGCCGTCGGAACTCCTGCCGAGAGGGGTGGGGAGGGGGTCGTGGGTGGGGAGGGTTGGTTTTTAAGTTTTTTATTATTTTTAAACTTTTTTAAAAAAAATTAAAAAGTTTAAAGGAGTATGATCGTCCTTTTGTTAAAATTTTTGTGGAATAGTGTAAAAAGAGATGATTTGTATGTATTTATCAAATGTTGGAGGCTGTTGAGTGTCTTAACAAATGTTGGGGGCGAAATCAATACTTAACTCAAATGTTGGGGACGATTTGTGAAATTAATCCTTAACTAAACAAAATGACACCCTCTCTCAATTACCCAAAGCCTAGGATCAAAATATCTCCAATTCCCAAATCCCCAATCGGAAATTGAAGAACCCTAATCTACTAATCAATTATCAATCCTTTGCCTTTCAATCTATTGTGAGCCGTCTGCCGCCGTGAGCAGTCCAGAGTCAGTCTCTGCTAACTACTTTACTGTCTTCGTGCCTCGCTTCTGCTGCTGCGGGGTGTTGCTACTTCTGATGCACCTTCTGTTGCCGGGTGTTTCTGTTGCTGCCGCGCCTTTTGCTTGTCTCCGTGTCTCGTTTCTGCTGCTGTCTTGCCTTCTACTGCAGCGCCTTCGCCTTCTGCAGTTGCCGCGCCTTCTTCTGCCAGTAAGGAAGATGAGTCGATGAATGATGTTCTGAGAGCTTTAAAATGTAAATGTTCCTTTTGCATTTTTTGTTTTTCATCTTTGTTATTTTGTATTTGTTTTCATTATTTAGTCTACAGCGGTTCCAGTCTAAATTGGTGTATATGAGTTTAAAATGTGCTTCTCTTGTGTGTTTAAATCTTTATAAATTTAATTTTAATACATTTGTTTCTTCGAGGGCTTTGTCTTATACATTCATGTTGATTAGTGATATTCTGGGGAATTAGTTGTTCTTTAGCAATTTCTTTAGTAATTATTATTCTCTGTCCATTCTCAATTATTGATTTATTTGATGAATTAGTTGTTTGGTTTGGTTTGGGGATTGAGGAGGTTTTTTGCTTAAATTGTTATTTGGTTTGGTTTAGGAATTGAGGAGATATATGGTGAATTAGTTGTTTGGTTTGGTTTGGTTTAGGGATTGATGAGGTATATGGTGAATTAGTTGTTTGGTTTAGAGATTGAGGAGGTTTGTTGCCTAAATGGTTATTTGGTTTGGTTTAGAGATTGAGGAGGTATATGGTGAATTAGTTGTTTGGTTTGGTTCAGGGATTGAGGAGGTTTATTGGTTAATTGGTTTGGTTTGGGGAATGAGGAATTTTGACTATATTGTCTATTGTACTTGTAATACAATTAACAATGCTATTGATTAAAGGAACTACATAAATCATACTACACAAGGTTAAATTAACATATTATTTTTAGTTTGTATTTGTTACAATTGATGAACGATGCCTCTATCATAGCGATAAGATTAATTACTATTCGTTTCTTCTAGTGACGTGATTAATTGGCATATGCCATGCCTAAAAAACATGCATCCATATATCAAAAGAAAAAAAAGGCAAGGGTTGAAGCTTTAATACAAAGCCAGGCAGGAGATATTGATAAGTTCTTTCACAAGAAAACAAGAGAGGCCGAAACTGAAGAAAATATCGAAAATGTAGTGAATGAGCCAATCGATGTTGATGTGGATGAAGAAGAAGAAGATGTGAATAAAGGAAACAATGCAACGGATTTAGGAGTTATCGAAGAAGAAGATGAAGTGGAAGAGATTGATGTTGAGGATCCTGGAAATTGGACACACATTGATCATAAAATGAGAGATTATTTAATGGAAAGGGGTCTAAAAAGAGTTCAAAGTATCGTGTTTCTAAATGATGCTACCAAAAGACATTTTGATTCATCATATTTTAGCCGAGTACTACCGAACGGGAAGGTAGTTGATAGAAGGTGGCTTGTATATTCAATTTCTAAAGACATGTTGTTTTGCTTCTGTTGCAAGTTGTTTCCTAAACATGATACTGTGTCTAAAGTCGGTCAATTGGCTAGTGACGGATGCAGATATTGGCATAACATATGAAGAGCTCTTAAAGGTCACGATAGAAATCCAGAGCATTTAGATTGTATGATTCGTTGGAGTGAATTGGAAAACAGACTTAGGAAAAATGCTACAACTGACAGTGGTATGCAAGTGTTGATGAATGAAGAAAAGACACACTGGAGAGAAGTGTTGACAAGGATAATTGCTATTGTGATCACATTTGTCAAAAACGCATTGCCATTTTGAGGTGATAATGAAATGTTCTATGCCGAGAATAACGGCCTCTTTTTGTAGTTGGTAGAGATGGTTGCTAAGTTCGATCCAGTGATGAAAGAACACATTCGACGTGCTACAGCCTGTGAGATCTAGTACACTTATCTTGGCAAACATATATAAAATGAGCTTATTCAAATGTTGGTAGGTGAGGTGAAAAGTTCAATTCTCAACATCATTAAAAATGCTAAATTTTTCTAGTTATACTTCATTGCAGACCTTATGCAAGTCATGAATAGCAGATGTCTCTAGTGATACGGTGTGTGAATGATACGACTGATGTAGTGGTAGTTGAAGAATTTTGGCTTGAGTTTTTGAATGTAGATGATACATCTGGATTTGGGCTTTTCACTAAGCTTAAAAATATTTTGTCCAAACTTGATCTAAATATTGATGATATCAGGGGTCAAGGATATGACAATGGGGCTAACATGAGTGGAAAGTATAAAGGCGTCCAGAGCAAATTACTTGAAATTAATCCTCACGCTTTCTATACTCCATATGCTTGTCATAGTCTTAACTTGACATTATGTGATATGGTCAAATGTAGTGATAAAGGCGAGGGGTTTTTCACAGTGATACATAAGATTTTACTGTGTTTTCCACTTTAACCAAAAGATGGCAAATCTTTAAAAATAGAGTGGATGGTCTTACAGTGAAGCCATTGTCCACAACGTGAGAAAGCCATATTGAAAGTCTCAAGCCTATAAAACAGCAAACCCAAAGCGTAATAGATGCTTTACTTGATTTGGTAGAGCATGATGTGGATGGTCCAAAGCTTGATGCTGAGACCTATGTAGATTACGCTGCAAATTTTGAATTATTGCTTAGCCAAATCATTTGGTATAAGTTGTTATTTGTGGTTAACAAAGTGAGTAAATGTCTCCAATCGAGAATATAGACATTGATGGTGCTATAAGTCTTTTACAAAGTCTTGCTGTCTTTCTGGAACACTATAGAGAAAATAGCTTCAATGAAACATTAGATGAAGCAACACAAAAGGCAATCGAATTGGAAATTGAACCCATATTCCAAGAAAAATGCATCATTCGAAGGAAAAGACAATTTGATGAAAGTAGAGGTATATTTATAAACTTACATTTGTTATTTTTGTCATTTTTCCTTTTATTTATTTCATTTTTATCTTCTTATGGTAGGTACGTCTGTTGCCTGAGGAATCATTCAAAGTTGAGTACTTTTTGCGTGTGGTTGATCAAGCGCGATCTTATGTTAAAACACGGTTCGAGTACTTTAAAGTATATGCGGAGACTTTTGATTTTTTGTTTGATATTAGAAGGTTACGACAATTGCGTAGTGATGACTTGAGGATGTGTTGCATGAATTTGGAGCAATATTTGATACATGATGACAATTCAGACATTGTTGGAGATGATTTATAGTGAATTGTTGATTTTAAAGATATACTTACCAGATGAAGTGAAGAGTGCAATTCAAATGTTGCAATACATAAAAACGGCTATGAAGGGTAATGTTATGTTTCCAATGACGTATATTGCATACCAAATCTCTTTAACTCTACCTGTTACAGTGGCTTCAGCAAAAAGAAGTTTCTCCAAACTCAAGTTGCTCAAGACCTATCTTCGGTCAACCATGTCACAAGAAAGACTAAATAATTTGGCCTTACTGTCCATTGAGAAAAAAATGATTGAAAAATTATATTGTGAACATTTGATTAGTATTTTTATCTCTAAAATTGCAAAACGTGCGGTCTTTAGGTATATTTTGGTAATTTTTGATATGTTGTATATATTATGTTTCAAATAACATATATTGCATACTAAATCTTGTTAATTTGGGAATAGTTGTTAAAGGTTTCGATAAAAAAAAATGAAAGAATATAGTATCCAAAAAAAATTTCTCAGGCGCTGCCCCCGAACCCCAACCCCGGGTTGTTACTTGTTAGAAGGGTCTATTTTTTGAAATTTGTCTAGAGCCTCTAGAACAACAAGACCGGCACTGTGAAAGTGGTAAGGGAATGTTGAATGACTCTTTTCTTCTACATTAAAGGTGCTTTTAACTTTGAAGCACTGTCTAATCGAACACAGTATATTTTTGAAAACCAAGAGATTTTATAGTATACAATCAAAATTTCACCAATTCCAGCCATAATTTTCTTTGTTAAGTCTAAAATATCATTCAAGGTGCGCGCCTAATGACTTTTGAAGATTGCATTATTAACCATCACCGTCCAGAGTTTTGATATTCTACCCGAAGCCAAGTCAAAGAAAGAAAAAATCTCCATTAATTGTCAACTATTGACATTTACTCATAATTGTGTCCTTTCAGGCGTTCACAAAAAATGAACAAAGACAATAAACAGAAAAGTATATGAACGATAATCGAGTGATTAATACATTGCGGCGGTCCGCGGCGGTGTTGAGTGGTGGATGTGCACCAAAGTACAACTCATGCATGCATGTATGAACGCTTGCAGCAATCAATTTCGTCCACGACAAATGATGAATAAATAAATAAAATAAGAAAAATAAGCACAACCCAAAAATAACTGCTACCCCTCTCCAATAAAGATGTCTTAAACAACAACACTAATTAATTAGAGATACATGTGATAATGAAATATTAAATATATATTCAATACGATATTTAGATTTTTTTCCGAGATAGAAGAAAATAAAATAATAGACTATATTTTTTAGAATGTAGAAAGTGTTACATATTCTATGATTTCTATTGAGTACCATTTTATGGAGTCTATTGTATACGCGGCAAGTCTCTATTAAACATATTAAAAGATGATGATTACATTCCCTTTTAATGTGTCTAATGAATATTATAGAAGAACGAGAGTATTTATTATGTGATGACTATTTTAATTTTTTATTTTTATTTTGGGGAACTTGACGACTACTTTAATTTGACAAGGTATGATTTGCCACGAAGAATTGTCGGCAGCCACATAATAAGCACGAGGTTTATATAAGACCAGAGCCACTTCTCCTTTTTTCCCAAGTGTAAGAGAAAGTCACAAAGGCCTTTGACAAACAATAATTATTTAATATACTTGGCCCCGCACATTTTTCATCGAGACACACATTTGACTCGGTGGGTGGTGTTGTCTCTCCAGCATTAGAAAAGTCAAACCCCCTACTCCTATCCTATATAGAGAGAAATAGTAAGTGGATTAATACAAAATGAAACAACAATTTGACCTCCAACTTTCGATAACAAACAAGTTAGTCTTCAATATTTCTTTCTAGATAAGTGTTCCGTGTAAATATATCCCATACCATTTTTTTTCTAAAGTACTTGTCGAAGTTAGAAAACAAACTTTACTTTCATGAATTTAAACATTTTTAACTTTTTGAGGTGGGAAAAAAACTCTGATACTCCAAGAGTACTTGCTAATTGAGAATTCACTTGTGAATTTCTTAATGTTGTATTTTACATAATATCTTCAATCATTTGTGTCATTATCATAGATATCAATTGAGATACTTCACATCCACTACATATATGTAAATGAACGGGATAAAAATTATGCCAAGCCACACCTTTGATGTTAATAACTGAATAGAGAAATCAAAAATGGATTGTAAGTATGCAAAATCAATTTTTTATTGACAGAGTTAAACTTTGAAAGATGCACCAAGGCCTTAATTTTCATACTCCCTCCGTTCTAAAAAGATATTCTCCTTTTCTTTTTTATCCGTTCCAAATTATATTCTCTTTTCCTAAATTAATTTTTAAGTTCTCTAATATACTCTCATTTATTGTGCATAGTAATCAACAATAAGGAACAACTAAAGTGAAATATTAAATAAGTCAAAGGGCATATCAGGAAAAATATGTTAAATTGTACATTTCCAATAATATTAAATGATGTTTTCTTAATCTATGTGAAAAATTAAAGGGGAATATCTTTATGAGACGGAGGGAGAGATCTAAGAAACTTGTTGGGCGCAACAGAGAACATTGCCTATTCACACATCTTTTCTTATCCTTTAAAAGATTATATTTTTACTTTAAAAATTAAAATAATAGTTGCTCAAATTATTTTCATGAATTTGTGGGACTCACAAGTACTATTTCAGCTTTATTTTCGTTAAATTTATTTCTGTTCTAACACAACGGCCCAACTTCTACTCATAATTAACGCTAAAGACCAATATACTACCCTTGTAATAGGTGAGGGGCCAACCATACAATTTGTCTTTTGAAAAAAGAAAAAGAAAAAGAAAAAGCAAAAGAAAGAAAATAATACTAATTCATCTTGTTTCTCACACACTCTTCCGTGTTTTGACTTTGAATTCCTACACCTCCCCCCCACTTGCGCGCCGTGTATATATTGCAAATCCTCTCCACCTCTATCATCCAACTACATATTTCTTTGTTTCTGGTTCTTCTTGTCCAAATTTGAGCAGAATCTCATTCCATAATTCTTCTTTAGATTCTCTGAATCTCAAAGTTTCTCCATGGATGGTGAGATTGAAGTTCCGCCATATTTTCTCTGCCCCATTACCCTAGAAATCATGAAAGACCCTGTAACAGTTTCAACTGGCATCACATACGATCGGGAAAGCATCGAAAAATGGCTGTTTTCCCAGAAAAATCACACCTGCCCAGTAACGAAACAAGTTCTTGTTGATTTTGAATTGACCCAAAACATTACTCTACGGCGACTGATTCAATCATGGTGCAGTCTCCACTCCTCGGCCGGCGTAGAAAGGTTCCCTACCCCAAAGGCTCCGGTGGGTAAACCACAGATCTTGAAGATTCTGAATGATTCCAAAAGCCCACATATGCAAATGAAGTGCCTCAAGAGATTGAAATCCATTGCTTCCCAGAGCGAAACAAATCGAAGACGTATGGAGTCCGCCGGCGTAGCAGAGTTTTTAGCGTCGTTAATAGTTGAAAGAAACAGAGAATCGTCATGGAAGGAAGTAGCAGATTACGTATTGGATGACATGAGTACAAGAATATGTGATGAAGCTTTGAGCATCCTTCATCAGTTACAGCTATCAGAATCTGGCCTTAAATCCCTTATGAGCATCAGAAATGGCCAATTCGTCGAATCCGTAACGATGATCATGAGATTCGGAAGCTATGAATCTCGAGCTTATGCAGTTATGCTATTGAAATCCATGGTTGAATCAGCTGATGACATAATGCAGCTAATCGGCTTGAGATGCGACTTCTTCACCGGCCTCGTCCAAATTCTTCGCGATCAAATATCGCGAAAGGCCACGAGAGCCACACTCAAAGTACTAATCAATGTGTGTCCATTGGGAAGAAACAGGATAAAAGCGGTAGAAGCCGAGGCCGTCCCTCTACTGGTGGATTTTCTTCTCAATCTCGACTCATCAGAGAAAAGGGATTGCGAGATGATCCTAATGGTTCTTGATTTCCTATGCCAATGCGCTGAAGGAAGAGCTGAATTCTTGAAACACTCCGCGGGATTAGCCGTTGTGTCCAAGAAAATCCTTCGTGTTTCCACGGCCGCAAGTGAAAGAGCTGTCCGGATCCTATATTCCATCTCAAAATTCTCAGCCACTCCGATCGTCCTCCAGGAAATGATGCAGCTCGGCGTCGTGACAAAGCTGTCTCTGGTGATGCAAGTTGATTGTGGGAGAAAGACAAAGGAGAGAGCAAAAGAAATTCTTAAATTGCACTCTAAATCATGGAAGAATTGTTCATGTATGCCTAACAACTTGCTGGTTTCATAATCTCTCCTTCTTAACCGGTCGACTTCCTTTCAAATTTTCCCCTTTTTTGTATATATAATTGGGAACATGATAGAAATCTTATACACAGACAAGAAGATAGGGTTTCATGGAATTTCTTCTGTACATTAGGATTGTTGCTGATGATAGTATCTACTACTTTTAGGGTTTTTCTCGTATCAATTTTTTAAGGGAAATTCAATTTTTTCTAAAGGAAAGATAAATCCAGCTGTCTTTGCCCATATGCAGAATTTGATCAAGCACTAGATGTCTTGTGTCGATAGATAATGCAGCATAACACTAACTATTAATATGATTTGTATATATGAATGGCGATGTGCTCACATTAGTGGCTAGTATTATGCTACATCATCGTAAGTTGCTATTACGACGCTACACATATAGTGCCTGCAACTTACCATTCATATGCAATATATGTTTCGCAATTTGATTATATGAAATGTTATATATAAAATCAAACGTTTGGCATAAATGGTGTGCTATGCTTGCGTCGCATGCCTTCGCGCCTCCCTGCCAACTTACAAGGGTGTAGCTGAGGGGGAGCCACCCTCCGCTCACAGCTACCCTCGTTTTTGGAAAAATATCATTTTTTATCATTTGAAAAATTGGGGAAAAAAATTATTATTTAAGTTAGAGGTCGTCAAGTTTCGGTCACCCCTTCCACCGTCTTCTAACTACGACCCTGCCAACTAATACAGCGTGTCCAACCCAAAACACACCAGGAAAGCGGCTGACACAATTTATTGCGCTATATCATTTCCCATTGGTTTATAGCCAATTAGTTTATAAATCGCTATTACCATCATTTCATTGGACCTAATTTTCCCCCTTTGAAGGAAAAAAGTAAAAAAATTATGTATTTTTCATCACCTGTAATTTTAATTTATCAACACCCATTTGGTTTGATGACATCCAAATAATTTTCCTATACTCATGATTAAGGTTTCAATTCCTTTCCTCTACAAACTCATAATTTTAATTTTGCCCAGACGGAAGTGGTTTATGTCATCCAAGTCATTTTCCTACACTATTGATTAAGGTTTCAATTCCTCTACTCTACAAATTCCTTTGTAATATAAAAAAAGCTGCAATTTTAACTTCTTTTATTTAATGACTCGAATAAAAATAACGTCCAGGTATTTATAAAATTACAGGTAGCCATTGATGGAGTTTCAGGTTTAGGTTAAGAGGCTAGGTACCAGAACATTATTCTTTTTCTAGTCGTCCAGTAGTGGTGCTGAGTGCTACTGGTCCTATATATTAGCATCATTTTTTTTATTTTTTCATTTTTTTTAAAGAAGATGAAGACGTATGTTTTGAGGAAGTTTCCAATATTGACCATAGCCGCTTTTGTGGAATTGATGATTGGAACGGTTAATTATTAATGTTAAGCATTGATTATTGAAGTTTCTTGAACTAACTAGATTTTGAATTAATATTTTCAAACCATATTATTTAATTAATGATGACTCAACTAATATTTATTTCTGGGTCAAACGTATGGAAAGTTAAAAATAAAAAAATACTAAATATAATTGCATTTGAATATTTTCAATCCACGATCTATGAAATTTATAAGTTGTAATAATTTGTTAAACAAAATACAAAGCAGATATACAAATAATTAATTGTGTCGAATAATGATTCTCCCCCCATATGTGGAGTTAAATGTTTCAGTACCGTTGAACTTGGTGTTCCGTCTTCATTTACTCAATGAGTTTCAAAATGTCGTAAATCACCCACCGAACTACTACTCATTAATAAACCATTATACTCTTTTAATTTGACAAAATATGTGACGTGGCTAATGGAGAGTATGTGGCACATACAACCTGTTAATTATGCCAATTAAGCAATTTTTACCGATCTTGTAGTCGAACACGACCGGTTGAGATATGAAACTCATTTCAGCCTGGCCCAACAAGATGATACTGTATCTTCATCTCCAAGTCAATTCTTCTTCTTAATTCCTAACCCTAAAAATACGCTATCTTCATCCCGCTATCCATGTCCATAGCTTCACAGATCGGAGACTGAACATGTTGCACATGAACGTACGTAATTGAGTATGTAAGGGTTCTTTTGGGTTCACATCTGTTTGCAGAAGAATTTAACTTTTTATTTGATTTTGAGTTTGAAAAGTTCACAAAGAAAATACAGAGATCGAGAAGTGCCTAAAGCGTCTGCATATTTTGTATTTCTTCATGAAGGCTACGAAACACAATTTTATTGTCTTTTTATAGGAGTCAAAATGTTATATGTTTATTTTATGCCTGTCAAATTGTGTTGGTTCCAAATTAATGGGTATTGCCGGGCTTAATTGTTGGGTTTGTTGCCAAAAATAATCCAAAGTTGAAAAGGAAAAGGAAAGGGAAAGAAGAAGAATCCTAGAAGGAAAAGGAATCCAAATCATAAAAGGATTGTCTTGTCTTCCAAGGAAACGAAGCCTATAAATAAAGATATTTTCTTCTTCTTTAATACACAAGTGGTACAAGTGAGTTGAGAGAAAAATTAGTGCGCTCTTCCGATCTTGAAAAGTTTTTTTGTAACTCTTTGTGGTTTGTTCAAATGGTAGAAAATTAGGTGTGGTAAAACTCGGGGTGCCACTTGGGTCGGGTCAGAGAGTCTTGTGAAGAAAAATAGTAGCCTAGCGTCTTGGGATTTCTTTAATTCTTCGCTTGTTAGGTAAAGGGTAGAAATTGGTAGATGCGGTAAATCTTGGTATATTTTTCTTGTAATACTTGGTGAATGAGTTTTGTCGAGTAAAAATTCTGTATAGTTGTAGCGACTTTAATCATATAGTGGAAAGTTTTGACAGTCCGTTAAATTCGTCTTCGTCTTTTATTTTTCTTGTCTCAATTAAATTCCTTGAACAACGGTCCTGCGGGCGTAATCGAGGAATTTGCTTTAATTCCCAACACTAATTACTGGAGTTGTCCACAAGCGGAATTTGAATTTGGGGTTCTGGAAATAGAGATTTAGCGACGTAATTTTACTTCTAACACTTTTGGAATTCGGAAACAACACCAATTTGGGTTCGATTATTGATGGTCGAATTTCACCGATGGCAATCACGGCTATATTGTCGTCGCCAGTGAAGGGGGTAGTGGAAGTGGAGTTTGGAATTGGGGCTGAAATTTCTTGAGTTATGGCTTTCCTTTGGAACTTGGGGAGAAGACGTGTTTTATTTTGGTTAATTAATAGCAAGTTATTTTTTTTCCCATAATTTATTATTAGTTAGCAACAGGTTCTATTAGTTGGCTAACTAAACGGTAATTTTCTTGTCACATATTTCTTCCAACTGCCAAATCAGCATTTTCCATGCATATGATTTAGCGAATGTATCTTAAGTGAGTAACCATAAAAACTTTGTAAAGTTTAATGAGTAATTGAAAACATCCTACAAAACAAAATAACCATAAATAAACCAAACCAAATCAAAACTTAATATTACAAAATAACCGAATGGTTATTTTCTCAAAAAACCATCAGCTTTTGATTTGGTTTGATTTTCTTAAAGCCACGACTAAACCAAATCACTTCCTGACATAGTCACCCCAATAGTCTCTCTATTTTTTGCTCTTGATACCACCTCTTCCAAAACTGTTTATCTTTCACATTTAATGTTAATTATTTAATTTTATCATCTATTTTATTCATTAATGTTTAACCACTTTATATCCCACAAAAGATTTTGACAGTTGAAGTTTCTACGTGTTTAACTACATAGAGTGAATTTGGACAGCAAAACTAACTCTTTAAATTAAAATGCTAAAATAGAGAGTTTATTGGAACACCTTTTTATGATTTAATTCCCCTTCAATTTTTTCCATATATATTAACAAAAAGTGTTTAATGTACTTGGAAAGAATATGGGAACATCTTTGTGGGACGGAGGAGTACTTTTCTCTAATTGGTCTATTGACAAATTATAACATTAAGAGCTTGTTTGAATATCTCTTTATTTTTTGAATTTATAAAGAGAATTTGTAATGAGTGGAAATAAGTGGTAGATATTTAATTGAAGTTTGAAATGTGTGGTGATTGTTGAGTAGTTATTAAATCAACAGTCAAATCATGATAAGTGAATTTATAAAGAGAAAAAATAAAGAGATTCAAACAACCCCTTAAGTAACAATTTTAACGATACGCACAATGTGCAGGTGATCATTCATTTTACGTAGAAAAGGGTGGGGATGTGATCATTTTTCTACGATACCCACAATTGATAGGTGATCATTCATGTTATGTTAATTTCAAATCCACCACTATGAAATTCATTGTTTCTTACTAGCTAAAAATGATAAAAATTAAATGACTTGAATAACTTTTTATATACACATACTTTTTTTACAAATACCTCATTAGAAAAACCGATCTCTAACTTTTTAATCTTCACTGCAAACAAGAACCCTACTTTATTTCTTTGCCATATCACATGGTTACATGAGATTGTCAATCTGGCAACTCCCAATTATATCCCATACCAACTAATATTTTCTTATTAATTCTTTACGTCATTGTCCACACCCCTTCACCCTTGAATATAGTCTGCAATCTCTCTCTCTCTCTCTTCGGTTTTGCTAATAAAATAGGTAACCTTCCCAAAACACCCCAAATCACACTGCAACCCACCACCCCGTCTCCTGAATTCCGGCAACCCCATCCTCGTAGCCCAACCCGTCTTCCGTCGATCCCAACCCCCGCTGTACTGCAGACACGCCGGAGAATACCCGTCAGCAGCTACCTCCCGCCCCCAAATCAGAAGAAGATTTCGGCCACCAAACAATTATAGTCAATGGAGACTGGAGAGTTGAGCCCAGTGATATCCTCCGTCCAAGGCCTTCAACATCGCCAGAAAAGGGTCCGTCGAAATCCTTCAACCGCTGCAAATCTTGT